>JAJAGP010004686.1:0-45200 GCA_025084515.1 Ancistrus triradiatus
AAAAATAAATGAAAAATGAAAGGAGGAAGAAAAAAGAAACAGAAAGAAAGAAAAGACTGAAAGGATTGATTGAAGGAAAGAAAGACAGAAAAGACTGAAATAAAAAAAAAAAAAATAAATAAAAAAACTAGACAGAAAGAAAGAAAAGACTGAAAGAAGGAAAAAAGAAAGGAAGAAAAAAAGAAGAAGGAAAAGACTGAAAGAAAGAAAGAACTGACTGAAGGAAGGAAAGAAATAAAGAAAAACTAAAACAAAAAGAAAAAGAAAGAAAGGAAAGACAAAGAAAAAGAAAGAAAGAAAAATGAATGGAAGAAGAAAAGACTGAAAGAAAAAGTAAATAGACAGAAAGAAAGAAAAGACTGAAAGAAAGAACTGACTGAAGGAAGGAAGGAAAGAAAGAAAGAAAGAAAAAAGAGAAAGGAAAGAAAAAGAAAGAAAGAAAAACAACTGACTGAAGGAAAGAAAAAGAAAAAAGAAAATACAGACAAAGAATGAAAGAAAATATAGAAAGAAAAGACAGACTGAAGGAAAGAAAGAAAAATGAATGGAAGAAAAAAGAAAGAAAGAAAGAAAGGAAAAAGAAAGAAAGAAAAAGTGTAATTTTAAAAATTGGACTAGAAAGAATTTGAGGCGTCAGACAGAGGGGAAGAAGATCACTTACCATCTTAGTTAGAGAGATACTTTTAAAGGCAAGAGGGTTTAAGAACATGAAGAGAAACAAAGGACAGAAAGTAACTAAAATAAAAAAGAAACATTACAGATGGTCTGAATTTGACCCGGGTCGGGTTTGCAGATCGGGCCCTGGCTCCGGAGCAGAGCCCAGTTAGGATTCATTACATTCCTAAGGGTTCATAAACTTTTCCGGTTGTTACGGTATCACTTTGGATAATAGCGCTAAGCGTGGGTCGTCATGGTTACAGGTGTACTCTGGAAGCTGGGGAGATCTGGATGGCATCATCAAGTGCCACATGGAGGAGGCACCTCACTACGAGCTGGAGCCCCGCCGAGAAGCTTCAGCCTTCGACAGACCCACCAAAGGAACTTCAGTGGAGAAGTTCAGAGAGATGATCCTCAGCTACTTAAAGGTCACACCAAAAGTATCTGTACACTTACACTACAGGGCACAAGGCCGGAACCCACTCAGTGACACACTGGGACACTAGTGAGATGCCAGCTGTGTTTTATGGACGTCTTTGTAGCACAGACCCCTAACCCTAACCCTCTCTCACCACCCTCTCACACGGCCCACACCTCATAACGAGTCTAAGCTGCAGCAACTCGCACTTCTGATCCCAAGAAGATCCCAACTGCTGTGTTTATTATAATCCAGAGTCCAGACCCCGTTGCCCTCATAGACCTCAAACACCGGATTAGAAAGAACGAAAGAAAGAACGAAGGAAAGAATAAGACAAAGGAAAGAAAGAAAAAGACACAGAGAGAAAGGAAACAAAAAAGAAGGAAAGACAGACAGAAAGAAAGGAAACAAAGAAAGAAAGGAAATACAAAAGTAAATAAAAAAGAAAGAAAATAAAAGAAAGACAGAAAGCAAGAGAGCGAGAAAGGAACAGAAAAAGAAAGAATAACGAAAGACAAAGAAATAAAGAAAGAAAGAAAGACAGAAAGAAGGGAAAGAAAGAAGGAAAGAAAGACAGACAAAAAGAAATTAAAGAAAAAAGAAAGAGAGAGAAAGGAAGCAGAAAAGAAAAGAGACAGAAGAAAGAAAAGAAAGAAGGAAAGACTGAAAGAACGAAAGACATACAGAAAGACAAAAAGGAAAAAAGAAAGAAGTGAAAGAAAAAAAAAACAAAAGGAAAGAAAGACAGACAAACATAAATTAAAGAAAAAAGAAAGAAAAGAAAAAGAGACAGAAAGAGAGAAAGGAAGCAGAGAACAGAAAGGTGAGAAAAAAGAAATAAAAGAGAAGAAAAGAAAGAGAGAGAAAGACAGAAATAAATAAAGAAAAGAAAGATGGGAAGAAAAGAAAGAAAGAAACTCAGACAAAGAAAGGAAACAATGAAAGAAATTAAAGAAAAAAGAAAGAAAGGAAACAAAGAAATATGGAAGGAAAGAAAGAACTTCACTGTAACGATCCTAGCAGTCAGTGGCAGTAAGTGGAAGTGCTGAGGAGGTACGGGGCTGTGCTCGCGCCCTCTCTCACCACCCTCACCACCCTCACCACCCTCACACACAGCCAACACCACATAACGAGTCTAAACTGTAGCAACATGCCATGCTGACCCGGAGAAGATCCCAACCGCATTTTGAAAAAAAATCATCTTTCATCCAGACTGTTATGAGGAACAAGTCCAAAAGCCAGGCTCTGGCATGCTGTGGGGTCGGGTCAGGGCCCTTTGTAAAGGTCATTTCCCTTCCAGCCTTTCTTTGAGGAACATTGTTTTTAAACATTTTAATCATTTTCTTACACATTTGTGGATAAACTGGAGCTCCTCTGATCATCTGTACTCCTCACCGACTCCCAAATCATCATTATAATCACATCATTTAGTTTTTTACCTCATTACTAGCCCTAAATTGCCCCGTCCCAATTGTTTCTTGGAATGTGTTGCAGTCCTGAAATGCAGGAACAACATGAAAAGTTTAACAACAACCGAGATGAAGTCGACCAGAAAAAACATGAACTATCTAATATTCTTACTGGGGGTTATATTTTCCATCATCATTTCCTCTTGCTCTGTTTCAGGACAAAGTGGGCGACCAGGCAAACCTGCAGGACCTGGTGGCGCTCGTTCTGGGTGTGGCGGACGCAAACAGGGACGGTGAGGTGTCTCTGGCGGAGGCCCGATCGGCCTGGGCTCTGCTGCAGCTGAACGAGTTCCTGCTGGGGGTGGTCCTTCAGGGCCGTGAGCACATGCCCCGGCTGCTGGGCTTCTGCGGGGACCTGTACGTGGTGGAGAAGGTGCCGTACGCGCCGCTGTACGGTCTGAGCCTGCCCTGGCCGGTGGAGCTGTGGCTCCCGGCGGGTCTGCGCAGGAGCATGGATCAGTGGGCGGCGCCGTCGTGGCCTCGCAAGGCCAAGATCGGGATCGGGCTCTTGGAACTGGTGGAGGACGTCTTCCACGGGCCTTTCGGCAGCTTCCTGATGTGCGACGTCAGCGTCGGGTGCTTCGGCTACACCGAGCGGCACGACCTCAAGCTCCTGGACGGCAGGCGCATCGTCCCCGAGGTGGCCTTCCAGAAAGCGATGCGCGAGCGGCGCTGTGAAGTGGACGACGACTGCCTGTACGGGGCGGACTGCTACACGTCCTGCGACCTCACGAAGCACCGCTGCACCACCGAGGCCACGCAGCCCAACCTGGCCAAAGCGTGCGACACGCTGAAGGACTACCTCCTGCACGGGGCACCGGCGGACCTCCGGGACGAGCTGGAGAAGCAGCTGTACGCCTGCATGGCTCTGAGGGGAAACAGCGAGCAGATGGAGATGGAGCACTCGCTCATCCTGAACAACCTCAAGACGCTGCTGTGGAAGAAGATCTCGCACACCAAGGACTCCAAGTGACGACCGACCAAAATCATCCGAAATCATACCACAGCTTGTGCCTGGAGTCCTGGAGAGCATCTCTAGCCTATACTGAGGGGTTAATGCGCTCCTCCAAGAGTGTTAGACCCCATCAGGTGGCACTCTGGCTTTACATACCTCTCTGGAAGCACAGACTCGTTTCCAGGCTCAGTGACTTTTAGAGATTTTAGGACAAGACTCGAGTTGTTTTTATGTACATATTTATCAAATGGATATATAAATTAAACAGAGCTCTACTTATATACTTAGAAATGTGCAGGAACGGCGAGGAAGACCTCTGAACCTGATGTTCCCCAAACTGATAGAAACCTCTAGAATTAAAAAAGAAAAGAAAAAACGTCTGAACCTCGATCAGATTGGACGGAAAACTGAACGTTGATGGGTCTCGGTTTGCAGTTTTTGTTTTTAAATGAAACCATCTTTCACAGCCTTCTCCACAAACACATTCTAAATCAACAGAACGCCAGCCGTCCACGGGTACGGAACGTTTTGCACAAGACTGCAGCCACTAAGCAAAAGCTGATCACTTTATAAGCGTCTGTTTAAGGAGAGAATTACGTTACGTTTGCTCACTTTGGGATTGGACGTAGATATGAGGAGATAATCCTAAATTGTAAAGTTGCTTTGAGACAATGCTCCTTTGTAAAAAGCGCTATAGAAATAGATCTGACTTGACGTTTCGAGAGCAGGGCTGTCAAGGTAACTCCTAAAAACGAAGATTTAAGCAAGACGTTTCAACTGATAAGTTATTGGATAAACGTGAGGAATTACGTATGAAACAATAAAAACACGTCGCATTTCGGAAAGGTCTGTTCATCTCCAGGAGCAGTCACAGCTCAGCTTACTGTGCAAAGCCACAGCATGTTTCAAGAATAAGACTTGATCTTTAGAAAAAAAAAGATAATTCTTGAGAAGTTATTTGAAGGACAACGATTTTTCATAACGTTTTCTTTAGAATGAAGCTAAGAAAAAAAACGACTTTCTTTAAGACACTCTCGTGACAGGATCAAATCCTCCTTGGAAAATACGATAATTAAATCGTTGGCAAATTTCGGTGTTTACCTCGTCAACTCTTAACACCCTAAGGTGTGGGATTCTATCGAAAGGTTAAGACAATATTTCAAAAGAGTGTTTTCTGTTTTTAATGTTTTAGTAAGAAAGCAAAAGGAAAGACTGAAAGGAAGACCGAAAAAAAGAAAGGTAGAAAAAGAAAATACAGACAGAAAGAAAGGAAGGAAATAAGATGAAAGGAAGAAAGAAGGAAAAAGAAAAAAATACAATGAAAGAAAGGACTGACTGAAGGAAAGAAAAATATAGTGCAAGTGTTTTCAATAAGGCTTGTTCTGAAGAGATGAGGCAAAAATTAAGAATTCTTAAGAACGCATTTGGAGGACGACACTTTTTCTAACCTTAGAATGAAGCTAAGAAAAATACATTTAAAGAGATTTTCTTTGACATTTTCATGAACCCATCCCCAGGGGCCAGCTTCACTTTCAGATTCAAGCTTTCTTAAGACAAACACTAAGAATGTTCTTACAGTTTAGAAATCTAAAATCACACTTTGAATTAGTCATTTACATAAAAAAAATAAAAATAAAAAAATTAAGAAAAAAAATTAAGATATTTGAAGAATAATTTTAACGAAGCCAGAAATACATTTAAGAAGATTTAAGACGCTCCAGGTCCCACGTGAATTCTCTAATGCTTTCTTCAGAAGAGCCTTGAAGGTTAAGAAAAACAATTCTCAAAAAAACTTAAACATTTTCTTAAGACAATCTTCATTCTTTTCTTGCGTAGGCTAAATATCAAACCAAGCGTTCAAAAAAACCCTAGCAACCAGGACAGGTGAGAACCTTCGTGGATTTTCTTCTCCAAAACCCCCCCAAACACCCATCTGAAGCACAGACTAAAGCAGCTTTGGCCTTTCCTTTCCTCAGGTTCCTTCCTTCCAAAAGATTTTAAACTAAACGTCTGTCTCCTTTCCAAAAATTAAACTGTTTAAAGTTTAAATTTTGCCGTTTAACTCATCAACTCTTCCAGCCTAAGATAAGTGAGTCCAGCATAAGGTTAAGAAAACGTTCGTAACGCTTTCAAGAATACCACTTGTTCATAAGAACAAATTAACAAATTAAAAAATAAGCAGAATAATTAAGTTATTTGAAGAATAATTTTCGTAGCATTTTTAAGAACGAAGCTAAGAAAGGGAAAAAAATAAAATAAAAATTTTCGTCAATACAGGAATCCGGCCCCTGATTTGTGGAACTGTCCCAGGAAAACAAAAACTCCAAACACGATTTGAATTGAACTTAACGTAAATAAATCATTTCCAGGACTACAGGTTGCACTAGGCTCAGTAGTTGGATTCCTACAACTAAAAAGAACTAAAAAGTAACGGGATTTTTTTCCCCCCAGTTACCCACCAAGTAACGCATCGTTTGTGACATTACTATTATTATTTTGAGAAACTACCCCACCGCTCTGCATTACCCCCGCGTACCACCATAAGCAGTAAGACCAAATTAAACGTCTTTTTTCCAATAGATTTATTAGAACACATTTTTGAAAAATCCTGAATCCCGGGCGGCCGGGGCTCAGTCCTCGCCCTCTGCGGCCTGGGCACGGAGGAAGCTGGCCTTCTTCTGGGCGACGCGGTCTTTCCTCTGGGCCCGAGTGAGCTTCATGCGGTTCCACCTGCCAAGAGCAGGAACAAAACAGAGGTGTAGGGTTAGGTATCGGAGGCCGGGTACCCATTCTATACTTAATGTAAAAGTGATCCCTTCCTTCTGGATCATCAGGTCAGCAGCAGAGATCATTTATGATCAGTAACAACAGAGAAGCTTGGCCTTTCTAGGGCGTTACTTTAGGCTATTAAACGCCGATAAGCTTTTTACTTATAATAGGGTTAAATGAAGAAAAAGCTGAACATAATCACTTTTGAAGCTGAAATATATACACACACACACACACACACACACACACACACACACAAATATCTTTATACCTGAACATCTGACATTTTTCACTATTTTATAATCAAAACAGGGATCGGAACCTAAAACGTTCAAACACATCTGGTATCGATACATAAGCCCTGGGTATCAGTCCATACCTGATATGATCCATCATTGCTGAATTAATAAACTGTAAACCTTGACATGAGGGAACGATTTAAACATCAACTTAAGTTACCAACCGGCACAGCAAGCGTGAGAAACAGGGCCTACGGAATCCGTTTTAATTCCCCAAATTCCATTTAAATTTTTCCCATTTTTGTTTACGGATTTTTGTATTCATTTTTGCTTCTATTCGGTCAGGTGTTGAAAATGACAAACGATAAATAAGATATTTCAGAAACTTGCATCTTAATTCTGACCAGCGAAGCTTCAATTTAACAGAACATCAAAAGGACGATACGATTACACCACGATACATTGCGATATTCCACGTCGTTCACTGAAAATAAAAACAGCTGAAATGCACGTTAAGGTGTACGATCCGGGACGTCTTAAACCAGCACGTCGGTAACCCGAGTCAAACCCCTGCACGCCTACAGGAGCGGAGGCTATACCCCTTTCAAAACGTTTGTCTCCTTCAAAAAAAATACCGAGCTGAAAACCGATAAAATACATCAGCTAAACCAATATCGCGATATATCGCTGTATCGATCGTTCAGCACAGCCCCATCACACAGTGGTCTAGACGAACAGCCGCTCTGAGACAGGTGTGCACGTACCTCTTCTTCTTGACCTCTTTCTTGGGCTTCTTTTCGTGCACCGGGTTCTCGCGGATGGCCGCGTGCGCCTTCTTGTACATCTCCTCCATCTGAGGAGGAGAAACTCGGGTTCAGACTCAGACCCACAGACCCCAGAAGAGGGGCAGCGCGGTACGAGGGGGAAAGCTTACGCTGTCGGGCGTGACCCCGTTCTTGATGAAGCGGGAGAACTGTTTCTTGTAGGCCTCCTCGTCCTCCTCCATCAGCGTGCTCATGTACTCGGACACGTTCAGGCCCAGGATGTGCTTACGATGGACCTCGCCATTGAACTCTTTGCTCTCGCTGTCGTAGCCCGGGAAGCGTTTGGTGCTACAGAGAGAGAGGGGGGGTCAAATATTTAAATAACAGCCTCGGGTCACAAGAACGATCAAACAGCATAAATGTCTTAGGCAGGAGTCAGAGCTCCCACTCGAGGGGGTTTTAGTTAATTTCCTATTCAGAGATTGGAACTCCCTAGTTCTGCTCTTTTATGGTGTTTATAAAATCCAATAAATGATAACAAAAAAGTGACAGAATGTGGATCCTTCGTGTTACGGGTTTCACTGTTCTGTAGTTTGGCCACCAGAGGGCGCACTGCAACTGTTCGCAGAATGGGTTGATTCGTTTAGAAATCGGTTGCTTATATATAAATATATACATGCATGTGTTTTTATTTAGCTTCTCTTGTTCATATGGCAGGCCCACACCATTCATGCCCTTTAACGTCGTTAGCAGTACTAAATTTATAACGGAGCTAAAAATAAACAAATAATAAATGAAAAACAGCTTTGTATTCCTATACATTTGACTCTTCAATAAAAGACCTCTAAAATAAACCTAGAGCCGTAACGATACTCCACTCCATTTGATTTCCTCACAATTACTGATTTCACATTCGAAAAAAGGCATTTTTTTATTTCTGAAGTGAAAACAATGCAGAAGGATTTAAAACAAAAACTTGCTGCAATTCAAAGAAACTAATAGAAAGCAGTAGTTAGATCATAAACAAAATGCTCTATTGTAGCTTCATTAGATCTTAAATAACCATGAACACATTCCTTATGTTACAAACCCACACGAGGCCAAAAGTATTGGGGCACAACCTCAAACATGACTAAAAGTAGAGACACGCACCCACACATGACCAAAAGTATTGGGACAAACCCATACAAGGCCAAAAGTATTAAGACAAATCAACACAGCCAAACGTATTGGAGCACAAAAGTGCACATGGCCAAAGGTATTGGGGCACAACCTTCAATGTGACCAAAAGTAGAGACACACCCCCCACACATGACCAAAAGTATTGGGACACAAACCCACATTCTTTCTACATGCCACATTTCAAGCCATGTTGTAGTTCCTTCAGGAAATGCATATCTAATTTGAAATTTGTCTCTGTCAATGCATTGCTATGGGATTTAAAAATTTTTTTAAACTAAAATCTATTAAGACTGATAAATCGGATCGACTCAAAGCACAGGGCGTCATTATCTGCATTATCGTGTCTGTACATTAAGTGGATCGGCCTGGGTTAATCACAAATGTGTGGAAGAAGAAACGGAAAACAATACACACCAAGCTCTGTATAATAAAGAAGCCACAAACTAGAGCTTCCTGCACTAATCGCCGCTCGGGTTTTTGTTATTTTAAGTTGACGACGTGAAAGAGACTCGGCGAAATCTCCGACACATTAAGAGAAGAAAAATAAATAAAAAAGGAGAAGCAGACAGGGAGTTTGAGTGTTTAGAAGAAAGAAAAGATTCCACTTGGACTCCTGCAAACATTTTATGTATAGTTTTGAGACGATAAATAAATAAACAAATAAAATATAGATTATATTCTCGAGCTGCTTTCAGTCCCGTCTTGAGACGTTCATCAAAGACACAAACGAAGCACCAGCTTCCGTCTGCTCAGGTTCATACGGATCATCACCAAGCAGCAGCCCGAACCGGATCGAGGGGGACCCGAGGGGGCGGTACCTGTGCGGGATGGACAGACCGCCGTCCACGGCTCCCTTCAGGGCTCCGAACACTTTGTTCCCGGTGGTGGTTCTGGCCAGGCCGGCGTCCAGGTAGCAGGTGAAGGCGCTGGGCTGCCCGTCGATGCTCTCCACGTTGAACTCCTCCCCGGTAATCTCCACCTGGCCCTCGTACACCTTATCCAAGCCGAATTTGTTCAGCAGCTGAAAACAGAGACACAGTCACAGGCCTTGTGCACAGAGACAAACACACAGGCAAACACGGAAAGATGGCACAAAGACACGGGGAAAACGTACCATCCACAGAGACGAGACACAGGGTACAAAAAACACACAGGGAAAATGTGACAGACAAAGATACCGTGCATATACATAGGCACCGGCAAAGATGGCACACCCAGGCACAGGGAAGGTGTGCCATACACAAGCACGGGTGAAGACAGAACACGTCACCCACAGTGCCACCGAGACCATCGGCTGATCATGCTCCTCCTGCCTGCCCCACGATGCCCAACGCACAGGCCCAGACAGAGTCAATACCGAGGCCTTACCCTGCGGGCGAGCAGCAGTCCGGTGCAGTAAGCCGCTGCGTAGTTGGTCAGACCCACGGTGATGCCATACTTGGGGAGCTCGTGAGAGTAAGCGGCACAGACGATCATGTCTCCCTCGATCTTGGCGTAGGCGATCTGCAACACAGTCGATGTGATTTAGTTAGAGAAAGCAGATACCCTTTTTACTTAAACTGCTGCTCATCTGATGAGGCAGGACACGAGCGAGACGCGCCGTCTCTCGGCCGCGGTTGGTCCCCTCCGAAATAGTTTCTCCCAAAACGTGATCAAGATCAGAAAATAACAACCCGATCAGTCGCATTTCTGCAGACGTCTGATTATTCAAGCGGGCACGTACACAGCACACAGCAAAATCAGAGTAAGAAATCCGATAGGGAGCTGGAATTTCTCAGCTTATTCCAAGAGAGTTCGCTTCTGTAGGGCTTATCTATCAAGACCAGGTGGATGTTATTTTGTGGGATCTGGCAACCCTGGAATTACACAGCAACATGCTATGGAAGCCTTTGCGGAGACAAACGCGGTATATGATCACAAACAACTTAATTATTTAAAATTGAAGCTTGCGTCACATTTCTTTTATATTATTGGGTGGTTGCAAAGTGGTGTAAACATTGTTGGGCCCTTGATAAAAGCCATAAATTCAAAAATAGACTTCAACTTCAATATAAAATAATCAAACCATTCACTTTCTCAGGTATATACTGTGTTTCAGTCTCCACAAAGTGTGACAGCCGATTCGCTGCCTTTAATTCCAGGGTAGCCAGTCCAAAAAAGTCAATGGAAGAGAGGCCAAATAAAGCCAAGTCTTTAGAAGGTGGACCTGGCATCCATCTGAACACAAGATTATAATCGAGTAACTGGTGCCGAGTACTGACTACTGGTGTAAAATCCAGCACTTTTTTAAATCAGATTTCTTAATCCAAGCATGCTGTATACATGACCACTTGAATAATCAGATTAAGTGCATGTAAACAAACACGATCGGCTGCTAGTGGCTCTGGATAAATGAAAAATTCATTTAGGTGAAAATAAGCCTGGAATCTGCCACAGCTGATTCTCTACGCGGTGGAAAAATTTAAATCGAGTACGTTACACCGATACATTGGACCGTTTGTGGACTCATATGCACTCAGTTCTCTGAGGTTTCTCACTTTCTTATTAAAGCTCTGCTCTGTACCGGCTTCTAGTGTTCATCTCCCGCTTTCTGCCCAAACATGACAGAGCAAATAAACAACCATCTGTTAAGCACCCGAGATGTGAACTAACCTACCATGCACCTGACATGAAACTTGATGTTTTTAACTTTGCACTTAATTAAATAACGTAAGGTATGGCTCACAGGCATGGTCACATCTCTGAAAGTTCGTTAGTGAAAGTTCCCCCCCCCCCCCGACACACTCACCTGACAGACGATGTCACGGTTGGAGAAGCGGACGATCATCCTGTACTTGGGGGTGTTGTACTTGTTCTTGTCTTGGACCACCAGGCGCTTCCGGGCGAAGTAATCCGTCTTACCCTCTGAGACAAGAAAACATGTTACACACGTGCACAAAAAAATAAATAGAAATACATTCACACAGAGGTGTGCCTCCGTCTCACCTCGCCTCCTCCTGAATTTGACCTGGTACCTCTTGAAATAGGCCTTGTTCTTCACTACTTTGACGAATCCCTGCAAACCAGAAGAGAGTCTCAGATATAAACAGCGCACACACGCAGCCGATCTGCACCATAAACACCGCAAAAACACACCGTTCTCACACTAAACACCACTTATGTCCTCACAGCGCTGTTTTACACATCCACACTCCTGATACAGACTAGCACCGGGTTACACATGCACTCCGTGTCCTTCTCTCTGCTCAAATCCCTCTCTGTTTCTGTATCAGGACTGAGAGCAGCCATGTTGTACCACGTTAGCACAAACGCAACACCGCTTCAATCTAACTCCATCCTCGCTCTGTAACGCTACCGACCGCCATTTTAAGCACGCAAGAAATACAAGCGGTGTCCGACGAACCACAAAAGCGCTTTATTTCATCGCTGTACTGACCATTTTGCAGACTTTTGAGTCTCCGAAGCCGGAGCCAGGACTCAAAGACCGGCGGCCTGATACCACTCAAATGGAAAAAGAAAGACTAATATGCGCATGCGCCGGATATTGGCAGCTGGAGCGTAGAGGCGCAATGCTACGCCTCTCGCAGGATGGAGTCGTTACTGCAATATTATTCATTGTCGTATTCGGTTGATCCGCTGGGATTCGCTGGAATGCCGGTGCCAGCCGGTGGCACAGGGTGCAAGGCAGGAACAACCTGGTCTGAACTAGTATGGACCGTTTTTTTAATGGCTGATATTTACATTCACATGTACAGCATTTGGCAGACGTCCTTATCCAGAGAGACCTACAACTGGTACCATCTTACAATCCAATCAATTGTGGGTTAAGAGCCTTGCTCAAGGATCGAACAGTGGAAGCTTGGCAGAGGTGGGATTCGAACCCTGGACCCGGGACTGTGGTGGCATAGCAGTTAGGGTACTGGACTATAGACCTTCTGACCAGAAGGTCTATAGTCCAGTACCCTAACTGCTATGCCACCACAGTCCCGTAACCTGGAACCGAAATTTAGAGAGCTGGGTGACAGATAGCCGATATATAATGGTGATATCACATTTTTTTCCAATTTCCAAAACTAATAATAATAAATGAGACACCAAAGTAGTAGTGCAAATGGCAGCAGCATCTTTTTTTTTAATCCCAGTCTCAGTGAAGAGCAGTAAGTTGTAATGCCGGAAACAACGTTTTCATCTTCTCATAAACAGCCCCTCCCTCACTGAATCTCATCACTCAGTATTCTCGGTTCATGAGCTGCAAGTTCTAATGCTGGAAAACAAAGCTTATCTGCAGTTTCCCCACTATTGTTGAATATCAGCCGAGGTAAGTGCAGATATGGGCCGATGCCGATTATTTCAAAATGGCATTAATTGGCCCGATGAATTGATCTATCACTAGCCAGGACGTCCTTTTAACTTCAGAGCTGCCTTAAATCAACAACTTTCTGAGAACATTCCTCAGAGATTTTGCTCCATATTGACATGATGATCACAGGTTTGTCGGCTGCACGATGTTCCACGATGCGAACTGCACTGAGATCTGGTGACTGTGGAGGTCGTTTGAGTACACTGAACTCATTATCATGTTCACAAACCAGTTTGAGATGATTTCAGGACATGGAGTGCTATCCTGCAGGAAGTAGAGATCAGCAGATGGCACGCTGTGCTCATAAAGGGGTGCACATGGTCAGCAGCAATACTCAGGTAGGCTGTGGGGTTTAAACCATGCTCAGTTGGTATTAAGGGGCCTGAAGTGTGCTACAAAAATACCCCCACATCCCCCCATTACACCACCACCAGCCTGAACCGTCGGTACGAGCCAGGATGGATCCATGCTTTCATTTTTATTTGTTTACGCCAAATGTTGCAGCAGAAATGGAGACCAATCTTC
This sequence comes from Ancistrus triradiatus, assembly GCA_025084515.1. Classification (NCBI taxonomy): domain Eukaryota; kingdom Metazoa; phylum Chordata; class Actinopteri; order Siluriformes; family Loricariidae; genus Ancistrus; species Ancistrus triradiatus. The sequence goes on from JAJAGP010004686.1 coordinate 13,339, forward strand.
TATTCGCCAATTTTGATGAGCCTTTGTGAATTGTAGCCTCAGTTCCCTGGTCTTAGCTGACAGGAGTGGCACACGGTGTGGTCTTCTGCTGCTGTAGCCCATGCGCCTTAAGATTTGACGTGTTGTTTGTTCAGAGAGAACTGCCCTCGCTGGATATCTTCTCTTTTTTGGACCATTCTCTGTTAAACCCCAAAGACAGTGCTGTATGTGAAAATAGTAGATCAGCAGTTTATGAAATACTATGCCACGTTCAAAGTCACGTCAGTTAGATCATCTTTCTTCCCCGTTCTGATGCTCGGTTTGATTCAGCAGCTCATCTGGATCAGGTGATTGGTCAATTAGACATTTGTGTTAGTTAAACTGAACAATGCTGACTGTTACATGTCACTGGATGTGTTTCATGGCCTATTATTCTGGCATTGCCATACACACCCTGGACACACGGCTCTTCCTCTTTACTGGTTTAAGATCTTGAAATAGCAGCCATACAAGATTAACTTAAAGCACAGCAGGTTCACGTCACCGATTGTTCCTGAGAATGGCGAGGGTGTGTCCACCATCACAACCACCATGACCTCACGTCAAGCGTCAGCACTCCGACGAAAAACCAGAAAAGTCAGTTCCCGGTGTCGCTAAATCACAGCTGTCAGTCTGATCATCAGTACCGGGGTTTGAAAAGCACCAGGGTCTGGAGCAATGTCACCCTTCTGATGGTAAGTGTGCGGAAAATTTAACTCAAATCTGCTTTCAGGATTAACTTAAAGAGTTCATCTTAGTCCAGGACTTTATTACAGGAAACAGGTTGAGATGCACCGAGGCTGGATCAGGATTCATGTGAAACTTCCTGCCGTGACATTTCCTGCATGTGTGTTTTGGTGTTTGTCAGCACTGATACTGATATTTATTTAAAAAACTAGTTTGTCTGGTTTAATACTTAAGATATAACAATGAAGCTGTACAGTGAACCTGTGAAAGTGAAATCTGTTGTACATAAATATTAAACTGAAACTGAGCTTCATATTAATGCCTCTAACGTTCACAGTGTTCCTTACATTTACTCTACTTTTATTCCATCACAGACAGTATGAACCGGAGATATGTCATGTTTTTATCTGGTCAACTTCATTTAATTTGTTAATAATCATCCATTCCTCCATTTCAGGCCTGCAGCACATTCCAAAATAATTGGGATGGGGCAATTTAGGGCTAGTGATGAGGTAAAAAAAACCTAAATAATGATGTGATGTCAAACAGGTGATTATAATCATGATTAAAAGCAGTATCCATAAAAGAATGAGTCTTTAAGGAGTAAAGATGTTCAGAGGATCTCCAGCTTATCAGCAAATGTGTGATGATTGAAATATTTAAAACAATGTTCCTCCAAGAAATACCAGGAGGGATTTACATAAACAATTTAAGGAATCTGGAGGAATTTCACATCTCTCAGACGGCACTGCATCAAGAACTGTCATTCATCAATAGCTGATGGAACCACATGGACAAGGGATTCCTTTATCAAACCTTTATCAAGCTCTACAATACAGAGCTACATTCACAGATCCCACTTAAAACGTTACTGTGCTAAAAAGAAGCCTTATGTTATAACCATGTCCAGAAGCGGCGTCGGCTTCTCTGGGCTCGGAGGCATCTGGGATGGACCATCATACAGTGGGAACAGGGATTGTGCTCAGACCCATCAGTATCACAGATCTTTTTTTGGACCAAAGACAAAAAAAAGGACCATCCAGACTATAATCAGGAACAAGTCCAAAAGCCAGGCTCTGGCATGCTATGGGATCGGATCAGGGCCCTTGGTAAAGGTCATTTCCACTTCTGTGATGCAGCATTAATGCAGAAAAGTACTCTGGGATTTTAGAACATTTACCATCCCAGCTTTTCTTGGATGTGTTGCAGGCCTGAAATGCAGGAATGGATGTTTATTAACAAATGAAATATCTTGGGTTCATACTGTCTGCAAAGAAATAAAAGTCAGTTTCTTCTTTTTTTGCCTAACCTAATTGTCTTTTTCATTATCTCTTATCTCATAGCCTTTTTCTTGTCCCAATTGTTGCCAAACATAATGTTCATTTTGCCCGGAATGGGGCTTTTTTGATCAAGACAGCTTCAATTCTAGTGCTTCTGTCTTACCTGATAATTGAACAAACCTAAAGCCTATTTCGCCCAACCTGAGACAGAAAGAAGCCCCATATTAGAAAGAAGTTTGGATAAAAGGACAAGGAGGTTAGATAGATGAAGTTATAGCTCCAGGCTAGACAGATATACCTCAGATTAGGCACTATATCCCCATGAAAATGGATCACTGTAGAAGAAGCCCCAGGCTGGGTGAAAGTTGAAGATATGTCTGGGTAAGTGAAGAAGAACCCCAACCTGGACAAAACAAAAAGCAATATAGCACGCAAAACAGCCTCAGAAAGAAGAAGAGGCTTGTGCTGGGTAAACAAATCTCTGGTTGGGCAGAAGAACAGAAGATACTGGAATATGAAGGCTGAGGTTAGGGAAAATAGAAGAAGAAGCAGCTCCATAATAAGCAAAAGGACAAAACCTGATGCTGATAAAGGAGGCTATGCGTACAAGAAAAAGCTAGTCGCCAGAACGTTAGCAATAATAACTCGGAAATAATTTTTATCCAAGTCTGTAAGGGATTAGCACTGGAATTTAAACCCAGCCCTCTCTAATTAATAGCCCGGATTATTAAATCTTGTTCCAGAGCTGCTCCTAGATGCTCCTTTACCACCTAACTCAGTTCAGCACACCTGATTCAGGTCCTGACTTTATTATTCTGATTAAATCATGCTGGGTGTGAGGAGAAACAAACACTGATCTCTACAGGTCTGAGCCTGCATGACCTGAATCTAAAAATATTTCTGTTCCAATAAAGGCTGAATCAGTTATTAGATTTAGATCGCACACAATCAATTATTCTCTGAACCTGGAGCTTCTTATGCCTGAACTGTCCTCTGTGGACCTTCTATTGCCCGTGTTGCCCTATGTGGACCACCTTATGCCCAATCTGCTCTATGTGGAGTTTCTTATGCCCAACCTGTCCTATCTGGACCTTCTTCTGCCCATGTTGCCCTCCGTGGAGCTACTTCTGCCCAACCTGTCCTATGTGGATGTTGTTCTGCCCAACCTGGCCAAGTTTCTTCTGTCCAGTATCGTTCTTATTTTGCCTAACACAGGTCTTTTTCTCTCTCTTGTTTGCCCATCTTGAGTTTTTCCCAAACTGGTGTATTCTTCTATCTACCATGAAATATCTTCAACTTTCCCCTAAACCTGGGGCTTCTTCTGCCTGACAGTAATCATTTTAATGGGGACTATTTTGTCCAACTTGAGGTCTGTTCCTCCTATGGTGCCCAATCTGACATATTTTGCCCAACCTAAAGCCTTTCCTGCCTAACCTGGGGCTTCTTATTCTTCTACCTAATCTCCTCGTCCTTTTATCTAAACTTCTTCCCAACATGGGGCTTATTTTTCCCTGTATCATTCTTCTTCATTTGTCTTTACTTAAGTCTTTACTTGTTTTTTTTTTTTTGCTCTTCTCTTGTTGCCTAATCTGAGATTTAAATCCAACATGGGGCTTCTTCTGTCTAACCTGACACTTTTACAAATCTAAGGCCCCAGTTGGGGCTTTATTTGTTTAACCAAAGACCTCCTTTGTCCCAAAACCTGAGGCTTTTTCTGCCCAGTCTTGAACATGTTTTACATTTGCATTAACATTTAGCTAGTCATTTGACAGACGCTCCATACAACCGCTTACAATCTTATAATGTACAATCTTAACCTTGGGCTTTTACCCAACACAACTCTTCTCTTCTTCTTAACCGACTCTTCTTTTTTCTTGTTAAGGCTGTTTTGCTCAACTTATTGCTTCTTATTTTGCCCAAGCTGAGATCTTTTTCTATCTACCCTGAGATATCTTCAACTCTCCCCCAGCCTGGGGCTTCTTCTGCCTGACAGAGATCCATTTGTATGGGAATTCTTTTGTCTAACCTGAGGCCTCTTCCTCCTATGGTGCCTAATCTGACGTATTTTGCCCAAACTAAAGCCTTTCCTGCCTAACCTGGGGCATATTTGTATTCTACCTAACCTTCTTGCCATTTTATCTAAACTTCTTTCTAACGTGGGGCTTCTTTTGCCCAGTATCAACCTCCTTCATTTGTATGACCTAACCTGAGGTCTTTTCTTAGCCTGGTTTCTCTTCTCCTGTTCTTCTGTTCAACCTGACACTTTTACAAATCTGCAGTCCCAGAGACTTTATTTGCTTAACCCAAGACCTCTTTCCCCTAAACCTGAGGCTGTTTTCTGCTCAGTGTTGGACGTCTTCTACATTTGCATTAACATTTTAGCTATTCATTTGATGGACGCTAATTAACAATCTCATAATATACAGTCTTAGAAGTTGGTTAAGGGCCTTGCTGGGACTAACCGCTGTGAAACCACAGCTCAGGGTAATCGTTGTGGCACATGAAGGTGGCACACAGCAGATGGCAGCATTAGCAATTGAATGGTACCAACCACGCGCATGCGCAGACTGCTCAGTCGCGGTGACGTGGGCCTGGTCCATTTGCCGTACACACAAATACACGGAGGCTGCGCATGCGCAAAGGCGACTCCGGTTCCTGCTTAGCAAGCTCTGTGCTCGAAGTCCATGGATTTCGAAATGGTTCCCGGTGCGAGAATCTCAAGCTGACATCGCTTCGGACGGTGCCAGCGCCACCCATGCCCGCGCACTTCGGCCCACAGGAGGTTAATGTTTAACTAGAGCCCGGGATTCAACCGAAATCTGCCAAGGTAGACGGTTTTTATTCGCTGCTGTGGTGCTGGTCGGTCAGGGAGGCGCGTGCGTTTGCGCGTGCATGCCGGAGCTGTTGCTGTTGGTCTTGTTTACACCTGAAGCAGCAGTCTGATTTAATCATAGGTCTGTTTAAAGACGTGAGCCAGCAAGCTTTTGATTACACACTGTGCTGAATTAAGTGTGTGTATAGGTGTATAAGAGGGCAGGTTTTACCGCTCTGCTACTGTTAGAGGAACTGCAGCTTCCACTCCACATTTCATTCACCTTTCCTCAACAAAAGTGTGATTTATTTCAACTGTAACGTCATATCTAATCCTTCATATCCCCAGTAACTTCTTTATGAGCTCTATTTTATTAGGGAACTGTGTTAAAACACCAGAATGTGAGGAGCTGAAGCTACTAACATCCTAATATTGACATTAGCTCTACGTTTTAGTATTTACGTTACGGTTCATGTAAAGATGATCAGAAGAAATCTAAAATAAAAGATCCCTAAAATAGCTTCTATACGGAAATGTCGTGCATTCGGTATGTCATGACGTTAAAATAAATCACCTCTGACTTGGTCTCTAACAAATTTTACCTTTTGTTTGCTAACGAAAACTGAAAAATGCCCAAATCGACCCACTTTCAGGCATGATTAAGTACTCAATCATTATACCCGTTGAGATCGATACTAAACACAACCTTTATTTTACCTTTGTACAGCCTTCGTAAAAGTAAAATAAAACAAAGTTGGTGAATGGATTCCGGACTTTAAGCGATAAAATGACTGCTTTTCCACTTAATCTGTGAAACTGGACCTGTTGCTGCTCAATGAAAGCTGAGAAACGCCTTCAATTATTGAGGAATAATTTATTAAGACGGTCTGCTTACAGATTAAGGGCTGTTTGCTCACACGTAAAGGGTTTGTTTAATTTTGAGAGCAAATTCGGAAGGCCTTTGGGTTCAGTGCTTAATAACAGGTATGTGCTGTTTAAGGACTGTATTACATTGGTGCCTGAAAAGTTTGTGAACCCTTTAGATGTTCTATATTTCCTGCATAAATATGACCTAAAACATCATTTAGATTTTCCCACAGTCCTAAAGTAGATAAAGAGAACCCATTTAAAGCAAATGAGACAAAATATTATACTTGGGGTCATTTATTTTCGGAGGAAAATGATCCAATATTTACCATATTAGTGAGTTGGCAAAAGTAGGTGAACCTCTCTAAAGAGTTTGGACTCCACCAATCCACAGTCAGACAGATTTTGTACGAATGGAGGAAATTTCAAGACCATTGTTTACCCTCCCCAGGAGTGGTCGCCCCAACAAGATTTCAACTCCAAGAGCAAGTGTGTAAGAGTTGGCGAGGTCACAAGATCCCAGGGTAACTTCTAAAGCAACTGAAGGCCTCTCTCTCTCACATTGGCTAATGTTAATGTTCATGAGTCCACATCAGAAGAACACTGAACAACAATGGTGTGGCATGGCATGGTGTGGGGGGTTTGGGACAAGGAGAAAGCCCCTGCTCTCCAAAAAGAAATTTCTGCTCGTCTGCATTTGCTTAAAGATCACGTGGAACGGCCAGAATGCTATTGGAAGAAAAAAAACTTTTGTGCGACGGATGAAGACCAAAATAGAACTTTTTGGTAAAGAAAATCGTTATGTTGGGAAAGGAAAACAACTGCCTTCCAGAATAAAACCTTATCCCATCTGTGAAACATGGTTTGGGCCTGTTTTTGCTGCACCTGGTAGGGATGGCTTGCCATCATTGATGGAACAGAATTCCTGAATGATACAAGGAGAATTCTCAAGGAAAATGTTCAGGACAATCTGTTCATGAACTGAATCTCAAGAGAAGTGGGGTCCAAGCAGCAAGACACCACCGACCCTAAGCACCAAGCCGTCGACCAAAGAATGGTTACGAAGAATAAAGTTCATGTGTTTTGGAATGTTGGGCCAAGTCCAAAGTCCTGGGGGAGCCTAATCCAATGGAAATGTTGTGGAAGGACCCTGGTGGGCAGCTAATGTGAGAACTGCTTGGGGGGCCGGGCGGCAGCCAAGCGCGCGTCCCAAGGAGCCTGAAAAGCTGTTCTGTACGGAGGAATTGGGCTTAAAATTCTCCAAGCCGGTGTGCAGGGACTGACAACAGCTACAGGAAACGTTTAGCTGCAGTTATTGCTGCACAGGGGGTCCACCAGATACTGAAAGCAAAGGCTCACATACTTTGCCACCCACTAAATTTAATCCTGGATCATTTTCGCTCATAATAAATGACTAACAAGTATAATATGTTTGTCTCATTTGTTACCTGGGTTCTCTTTATCATTTTTAGGACTTGTGTTGAAAATCTTGATGATGTTTTAGGCCTATTTAGGCAGAATATGAGAAAGATTCTAAAGGGTTCACAACTTTTCAAGCACGGACCGTCATGTCTGTGAAACGGTCGTTGACTGAAATTGAACGTTTGATTTGACTTACCCAAAGTCACATAGTGTTGTTTGCTACTGTAATGTAAATATAAGGGGTATTTTCATAAGAAAACTGCATGCGAACGATACATAAATGCATGATTTATGTAAATTCACAATAATTTATAAGATGTAACACTTTAAGAAGGTGGGATTTTGGTCATACCACTCATTCCTATCCCATCAAAAGAGCTCCATATTTACGGTCTTAAAAAATCCGTCTCTTAATTCGAGGCTGTAACTAGCTGGTCACGTCAACAGCCAATCAATGCTGCGGATCCACGAGCAGAGGCAGGAGTTAAGAGTTTAGAAAGTGTGCTCGCTTTCCAATTATCTCACATTTCTTCTAGAGACTGTTATAACTCTGTTGATGTGTTTAGAGACTTTTGTGTACATTCCTCTTGTTTGTGTGGATGATTTTGGAGGGTAATAAAAGTGTGAAAATTAGAAATATCCGTTTTAATGTAATGTAGGTTTGAGATCTGTTTCTCAGAAGCGTAAATGATCAACTGTCACCTTTCAGGGCTCTAGACTCACTTTAGCCACTGGTGGCGCTAGTGAGGCTTACTTTCTCAGTTCTCGCACCGATTCTGATGAGCTTTCCCCGTTGTTTATGTTAATCGGTGACTGTGCATGTTGCTGAATGATTTTCATAAAGTTCTTTTAACTCAACTGCATACTTAAATGCTTCGAGTTGCCGCCGTGTGATTGGCTGATTAGAGCTTTGCGTTAATGAGCAGTTGAACAGGTGTACCTAATAAAGTGGCCAGTGAGTGTATATAAACCATTAGCAAACCAGTTAGGTGCTGAAACCAAGAACAAGCAAACTGGAAACAGTCATGAGGCTTAGAGTTTCAGAGCTATTGTATTGTAAGGTGTGTGTGTGTGTGTGTGTGTGTGTGTGTGTGTGTGTGTGTGTGTGTGTGTGTGTGTGTGTGTGTGTGTGTGTGTGTGTGTGTGTGGCAGCTTGGCAGGCTGTGTGATTGAAATTCTCTCGCACACTACCTGGCCGTGTCTCAGTGAAATGAGAAGGGAAATTTGTCCCTTTGTGTGGGGCGATGGAGGAACTGAACTGGAGCACAGAGGAAAGGCTGGCTGATCGAGAGCGTGAGAAACTCCTAAGTGGAATCATTGGAAGTCCTGAAACACCACGGTGATACCGAACAGCACTTCTGAGGCACAGAGTCCCAAAGATTTCTGTTTTTGTTCGCTGCAGCTCTTCAAGCAGTTCTCCCAGCCAGTTATAAATGCTCACAGGTGCGGTCTGATTAGACACTGGGTCTGACCACAAGAGGGCGTAAAAGTCCCCTATAGCACTGCTCTATAAAAAGGCTTTCAGAGGCTGCTTTTGGGTAGTGTACCTCTGGGTGCGAGGTCGTTCCTTCACTACACCCTTGTCTCTGCCCGGACCATTTCCAGGACCTTAGCAGTGGTGTCATGGACGAGGAACCTGGACTGCTACGGACTGGAACCGTATCACCTGTAGTGATGAATCCAGCTTCTGTTTATGATCACATGATGGTCGGGTTCGAGTATGGAGGCCTCATGGTGAGCGCTTCAATCCTGCCTTTGCTGTGGAGCGACACTGCCCTAATGATCAGGGGATCCATCGAATATGACAGTCGGTCACCCCTAGTAGTGATACGAGGGACACTAACAGCTCAGCGGTATGTGCAGGACTTAGAAATTGTCTTTGTGACGGCGTCGGAACCACAGAGCTGTTTGATTCGAGCTTAAAACGTTCAGCTTCGGGACAATGTTCATAGAAATAATAATAACATAAAATATATTTGAGGAATAGCTTCATAAATATAAATGTCATGACATGGTGAAACTCTGCAAAAATCAGGAGTTTGCATTTTTCTGTGAGCAGCAAAAGGACGTGTGCATCACTCGAAGAAGATATTTTGTTCATCTTGTCCGTTTCTTTTTGCTACAGGATTCCAAAACAAATAAAATTTGCGTTTGGCATCGTATCTCCCTCATCAGTTTTAACTTCTTTTTCACTTGAACTCCAGTGGTGCTTGAAAGTCTGCATAAATATGACCTAAAACATCATCAGATTTTCACACAAGTCCCTAAAAGTAGATAAAGAGACCCCAGAGTTACACAAATGAGACAAAAATTTATAGTTGGTCAGTTTTTATTGGGGAAATGATCCAGTATTACATATTAGTGAGTGGCAGAAGAATAAAGTCATGTTTTGGAATGCCAATTCAAGTCCTGACCTTAATCCAGTGGGAATGCTGTGGAGGGCCGAAGCGATCAGCTTAATGTGAGGAAACCCACCAACATCCCAGAGCTGAAGCTGTTTCGTACGGAGGAATGGGCTAAAATTCCTCCAAGCCGGTGTGCAGGAACGATCAACAGCTAAACGGAACGTTTAGCTCAGTTATTGCTGCACAGGGGGGGTCACACCAGATACGGAAGCACAGGGCAATACTTTTTGTTTGCCACTCACTAATATGTAATATTGGATCATTTTCCACAAGAAATAAATGACCAAGTATACTATGTTTGTCTCATTTGTTAACTGGGTTCTCTTATCTACTTTTAGGAACTGGTGGTGAAAACTGATGAATTGTTTTTTAGGTCATATTTATGCAGAAATATAAAAAAACAACAAAACCAACCTAACGAAGCAATTTGAGGCCCTAAAAAATAAAAACAAACGGATCTTGCGGTTTTATCTTGATTTCTGCGTCCTCCAGCAACACCAGACTCCACTTCAGCGCTGCTTGGAAAGACAGTGGCAAAGAGATCATGGAATCTGAAATGAATTCTTAATGCTTAATGTTCGTTTTTTGCACATTGTGTGGTTCTCCTGCTGATGTTTAGGGAGTTTCTCCTTTCCACGGTTGCCTCAGGCTTCTCTATAAAGGTCTCCGATCGTTTTGACACCTGCTGCCGCCCATAATGGCGATGCTAAAATCACGCCGCATTGATACCTTACCCAGGCTCTCGCTTAACGTGATTCTCTCGCTCCTCTCAGAGCGGAACCTTTTCTCGGCCTTTTCTCACGTGGCTCATTCCGTAGTCCTGGTGCTGTGCCTTTTTTTCGGAGGGGCTTTTATGTTCAGCCGCTCCCTCGTTTAGTATTCTGGCTGCGTCTCTGGCTGCGTCCCGATTCTGAACAAACAGCCGGAGACCTCTGGCACCTAGATGAGCTTTCGTTCTGCTGGATGTTCTGAGCGCGGGTCCCACCTGTGAGCCGAACGAGGAAAGGGGAGTCGCTCCGCTCCTAATAAAGAGTGCAGCTTCGACTCGGCGGTCCGGTGTGGTCAGGATGCCGTCTGGGCCTCGTGGGAAGCCTGTCGTGAGTACAGGAGTTTCATGTTTAAATATAGAGACGTGACGTTTCCTGTAGCTGCTGATCACGGATCTGAAACCTGCCCAGTTTTGGTTTTTCCTCAAGTCATCTCGATCTTCAGGTTACCCTGCAGCAGACCGTGATGCACCTCCACCGGGCTTCACAGGAGCTCTGCTAGCAGCCGGTGCTCCGAATGGCCGTAGAGGTTAAATATAATGTGGTGTTTACTTCATATTAGAGGCTGCTGGAACTCGGTTGATGTTTTTTAGAGACTTTGTTGTGCAAGTTCCTCGTGCACGTTCCTGTCCTGTGTGTAATCTGAAGTGCATACTCCATAAATTAGATTTAAATGCAGATAAATTTGTACGTTTTTAACTTTAAAAAGACCTAATACACAAATAGGTTTGGGCTTCAATTTTTTGAGTTCCTAAGTAAGAGATTTCTTTAAAACTTAAAACGCTGTCCTTCACACCGAGTCCGAAACTGACGGGTTGAGCCGCTGCGTTAAAATCAGGCTGACCAATCAGAGCTCGGTCGCCGGGCAGAACAGCTCATCAGGAGCTTATAGGACGAGCAACAGGCTGCCTCTAAAAACATGGATATTAAAGAACAGATCTGGTGGAATAGAACTGAAAGGCTGGAGAATGATGGAGATAGAGCTCACAGGGACTGGATGGAAGCGTCACTCGTGTTTCTGTTTTTTAAGCTGACGATGTGAAAAAGACGCAGCGAAATCTCCGACACATTAAGAGACGGGAAATGAACTTTCGCCTTGGCAGGTCTGTATCAGCGTTTGACAGAATTGCTAGCCTGCCGGTAGTGGTAGTTCCGTTGCTTTATGAAGCCATAAAGTGTGTAGATTAACCGAATGAATTCCATAATGCATGGGAGATGTGGTCGTTGGGCGGGAATCGGCTTTCATGAGGTGTTGGATTAGATGGTTGATTGATTTTTATCTAAGTGGACGAAGTTTGGGTAGCGACTGAAAGAGTAATGTCTCGGAAAAGAAGTAAAATGGCTGCTTCTTTGGATCCTCTAGAGCTGTCCGGGACAAACCCAGGACCTGCTGGAGGCAGTAGGTCTGACTTTTGGCTTGGGAACGCTTGGGGGGAACCCTAGACCTTGTCGGCCACTGTTCAGACTTGTGCTGATATTTGCTGGTTGGATGTTGTGCTCTCGGTGTGGTCTTTGCTGGATTGGTAACCGCTAGGTCTTGTGTAGCTTTTGTGAACCAATACTGATCAGAAATCCAGGAAGCTCTGACACAGAATTTGGGTAGCTCTTTACAACCCAATCCCGTCTCATCTTATTTGGCATCTACTGTTATACTTGAGGCTGGTTCTCTGCAGCGCTGCCGGTGTAACACGACCTGAGCGTGACTTTGCTGCACCTTCTTCTCAGCTGGTGTTTAATAAAGTTTTAATAAAGTAAGACGCCCATTTCTTGCACTGTGAGGACTTTGGGAAAGCGACCCTGCCTGTGGTCCCGGGTGTGTTGTGGGTATGCAGCCCTTCAGTCCTGTAGCTTATTTGGACAGCTGGAGTGGGAACCATAACAAGCAGCAGGGAGGTTTTTATAGCAGCGCAACAGCGAGAGGAAAAAACATCACCTGGCATGGATGGTCTAAATAAGCCTGTGGTGCTGCTGCGGTTCGGTTCTGGATCTGGAGGTGTTCAAGCAGATTGATCAGATGTTGGATGGTTTCTCCGTTAGTCTGCTGCAGGGCTGGGCAGTGACCCTGGTATAGCCTGGTGTTTGGACTTGTTCCGCATAACAGTCTGGATGCTCCTTTTTGTCCATTTCTTCTGATGGGTCTGAGCACAATCCCCGTTCCCACTGTATGATGGTCCATCCCAGATGCCTCCGAGCCCAGGGAAGCGACATGGTTATAACATAAGGCTTCTTTTTAGCACATAACGTTTTAAGTGGTATCTGTGAATGTAACTCTGTACTGTAGAGCTTGATAAAGGTTTGATAAAGGAATCCCTTGCCCATGTGGTTCTATCAGCTATTGATGTTTGCATTGTAAGACCTGCAGCTGACGTTCTTCCTGTTCCAGAGCCCTTCATGTGGCTGCAGAGCAGCTTACAGACTCTCTAATCACAGTCGGTGTTTATCTTTTACTGCGTGATGACGGTCTGTCATTATCCTCGACTCTTCCCTGGTCGATGGAGCTCCGGGTTCCAGGTGGTTCCTCTCTGCAGGAAAATCAAACACACCCTGAACTTTCCGTTCAGGCCGAGCTTTATTCCCAGAGCCGCTGTGTGCTGGATCCAAACCCCCTGAGGTGGCCCTTTAGAATTTTCCTATATTGGTGCATAAATATAAGCTACAACATCATCATATTTAAACACCAGTCCTTAAGGTAGATTACTGGCTGACGGTCCGGGCTCGGAGCTTAGGGTCGGTCTCTGGCTGCATGATCCACGTTCTCTTGAGATTCACTTCATGTTCAGATGGACTGATATTTTCCTTTAGTGTTTGCTGCTGTAATTCAGAATTAATTGGTCCATCAGTGATTAGAAGTCGTCCAGGCTCAGATACAGCAAATGGCCCACCATGATCCCACCACCACCATGTTTCAGAGCTGTGGGTCTCATGTTGGGATGCAGTGTGTTCATTTCTACATTCCTCTGTCAGTCCTCTGCATGTAAATCGGTTCTAATGCTTTGTCTTTGCTTGTTCAAACACCTGCGTTTCTAACGAGGCCTGACGTGGTTGTCCTACTTTCATCTAGATGTTCGAGTTTCATCCAACTGTGCTGCTTTTCTGGGCTGATGTTGTTATGAGAGGATCTCCATCAGCTTTGTCACTGCACAGTCCACAGGTTCCACCACGTGCTATGGTGGTGTGTGAGTAAGGAAGGAAGAAACCGTATCAGACAGGAAGAAAGACAAAGAAAGAATAAGAATATGAAGGAAATTAAGAAAGAAAGAAATGCAAGAGTGAAAAAAAACAGGAAGACAAGTATAAGAGAGAAAGATAAAAAGAAGTAATAATAGAGTAGAAGAGTGAAAGAAAGGATAAAAAAAAAAAAGGGAGAAAGTTTAAAAGAAGGAAACCAAGAAATGATAAGGAAAGGGTAAGTGAGAGAGAGGGTAAAACCGAGAAAGAAAAGGGAAGTGAAAGGTAGACACTAAATACAGAAAGAAATAAAAATACAAAAGACAATGTGTAAAATGGAGAATGAAAAGAGGAAGAAAATGTAAGGAAACAAAAAGGAAGAGGACCAAATTAAGGAAAAAGATAAAGCTCAAAGGAACATTAAAAAAAGAAAAGGAGTAAAAAGCAGAGAAGAAGGGAAAGGGAAAAGCATAAATAGTAACGATGAAATGAACAGAAAAAGTAAAAGAAAAAGGGTAACAAAGTAAGAGTGACAGAGAAAAGAAAGGGAAAAAGTAAAAGGTAACAAAAGAAAGACAAACTGTAACAGTGTTTTATATAATTAATTTAAGCTTCTTTTTTTTTTGTGTTCCAAAGCTATTTCTTGCCTGAGACAGAGGAGGATGACTGTGTTTAATAAGGACCTGTGAGGCAGCAGCTGCGGCGGCGTTTGTTTGTTTGTTTGTTTATTTATTTGATGAGTGCAGAACTCGGGACATAGCAGAAGATTCAGAAACGTTTTCCTGGACCTGTGGCTGCTTTTGTTTTAGAACCGGCTCTGCTGTAAGGTGCTCGGCGTCGGTTGGAGCCAGCGGGCAGGTCCTTTGGGTTCTGGGTGACGTCATGCAGGAGAAAATCTCAGGGTTTTTATGACGTTCTTATTCAGCAGAACTGAGAGCAGCTTCCTTCAGGTCTCCTTCAGACTGCACTTTGCTCTCTGTTTGGCTTCCTTCTCACATGCTCTGCTCCTCCCTCCGCTCTCTCGTGCTCTTGTGCTCTCTCTCTGTCGGGCTCTTGTGCGCTCTCTCTCTCTCGCGATCTCGTCAGTACCCAGGTGATTCCCCCCGGTTCATTTCTCAGGATTGGGTTGGGTGAGTACCGAAGGATCCTCGGCCTTTTTGTGGAACCACAGATCTGAAGGTGTGAGCTTAATCTAACCCGGAAACGTGAGGCAGCGCTCTCAGGCTTCGCAGAAGCTCTCGCGCACTTCCCCCCCGGGGTTCCCGTCATGACGCGAGCGTACAAACCGGTAGAGTGTCTGAGCTCGGGCGCTTTTCTTCTGCCAGATGCGTTTCAGCTTCAGACGCTTCGGCTCTAGACCTCTGCACTTTGATCCTGAGCATCGCCAGCTGATTCGGGGTTGGGAGACGGCGGCTGAACCCGGAGCTTTTTTTGGAAACTTGACGCTCCGTTGATGGATTTGGTTCTTGAGAGCTTCCTCCTGAAGGAGACGTGCTTCAGGTAAGCAGGCACAGGGTTCCAGTTGCGATAAGGATGAAGCAGATGAAGCTCTGCAGTAGATTTTTGCTTCCTCTACCTGCTGGTGGGGTACTTACTAGATAACTCTTAAAAGTGTTCAGGCTTAAAGCTTTAGTAGAAAATCTGCCACGCTGCCACACCCCCGATCCAGCCCTGTGCCCTCCGCGGTCCTGCTCACCCGTGACCACGTCCTCTGCCCTGTCAACCCCTTGTTTGTGCCCCTCTGTTCCCTAAAAGCTCCACTTGTTTCTGCTGTGCTTTCCTAAGCTCTCTAGCCAAGCCTGACATGAACTTCTTGGTTGTTTTTTTAGTGCAAAAATCTCCTTTTGTTATTATGCAAGTCCTTTTTATTTATTTAATAAACATCATTGAACATCATTATACACATCATATCTAAACATCATTGTTATTTTTAGTTAGTATAATTATTCTTTATATTTTAGAATTATTCTTTATATGGTTATTATAATATTATGACACTTCTATTTATTACTATATGTATTGATTTACTACTAATATTTTTTTATTTAGTGTGTATGTTTTTGTTATTGTTGTATTATGACTTTACTGTTTTTTAGTATATTTTATTTATTGATATTATTATTTTATTTGAGTTTTAATTTTATTTAGTATTTATGTTTATTGATTTTTTTATTTTTTTTTCTTACCGTTGTATTTTTACTTTACTGTTTTTAGTATATTTTTAGTTATGGATTTGCTTATGATAGTTATTTTCTTAATATTTTTAGTTGTTATTTTTAATTGGTATTTGTATTGTATCAGTGTTTTTCCGTGTCAGGTTGGCAGGGCCTGTGGTGCCAGTCCCCATAGGTTCAGGGTTCAGCAGATAGCTCTGATACCTGACTGATGTGTGGATCGGTCCGTGCCCGGAGATCAGCTATCTCTGGGCTCACAAACTTTTGACACTAACTGTTGGTGTGGAATCGGGTCTGTAGTGTGGGTTTGAGTTTTATTTTTATTTTTATTATTATTATTATTATTTATTTTTTTTTTTTTTTTGGTGATGTCATTGGTTGTTGGAATGTACCAGAGTTGTTCTGGTCTCTGTAGATGATGTCGTTACACAATGAGACCTCTAGGGGGACATTTATCGAGCTGCAGCTTCATGTGGGTTTAGTCGTCATGTTTTGTTTGTGTTCATCTGCTGTGTGTGTGTGTGTGTGTGTGTGTGTGTGTGTGTGTGTGTGTGTGTGTGTGAGTGGACGTGAGCGGTCTCCTGATGACACACATCGGATGTGTTTACTCTTTTGTATGAGCTGTGTGTACGGCGCGGTTTCAGTCTGAAGCAGGAGCTGGTTTGGAGAGTCGAGCCGAACGATATTTGGTGTTTTAATGACCAAAAATATCTTTAATTTAAAAGTAAAGTGAAACGAAAAAGAACTTACTTTTGTACGTGATGTGTTCTGAGAGTTAAATACCTAACGTAGTGCTGAGCTTATAGATGAGTAGATACCACCTGATTCACTCATGATCAACTCAGGCTTAAGCAACATGCTGGAGGCCCACACACACACACACACACACACAGACACGGGTTTGTGTTACTATATTCTTAGTCGAGCTTAATCCAGAAACTCTGACCCTAACCTTTATCCCTAAATTATTATCCTTAATCCCTAAACCCCTAACCTTACCCTTGGTCAGGGTCAACATTCCGAAACATTAACCTCAAGCTTAAATCCCAAAATATCAACCTCAAGATTTATCCCCAACCTTAATCTCAAGCTTAATTCATGTACCAGAATTTCCTCAGCCTTAGACCCCAATTTAGCCCCGACCCTTAATCCCTCAACCCTAATCTTAACATCAAGCTTAATCTCCTAACATTTAACCTTAATCATACTATCCCTAAACTTAACTTCATTCATTTAAACTTAATCCCTAAATTTCTAACCTTAACCTCAAGATGAATCTCTCAACTCTAATCTTAAATCTTCATCTTAATCTCTAAACTCCTAACCAAACTTCATATTTAATTCCTAAACCCTAACATTAACTTAATTCTTAATCCCTCAACTCTAATCTTAACCTCCAGTTTAATATCCTAAATAACCTTCATCTTAATCCCTAAACCCCACCCAACTTTATGCTTAATCCATAAACCTTAACTTTAACCTCAAGATTAATCCCTCATCCCTAATCCTTAAACGTTCATCTTAATCCCTAAACCCTAACCTTACCTTCAGGCTTGATCCCTCAACCCTAACTTTAACCTCATGATTAATCCCCGAACCTTAACTTGAAGCTTAATCCCTCAACCCCTAATCCAACTTTACTTAATCCCTAAACCCTAACCTTAGCTTCATTCTTAATCCCTAAACCATGACCTTGAGCTTAATCTGTAAACCCATAACGTTAACCTCAAGGTTAATCCCTCAACCCGAATTTTAAACCTTCAGCTTAATCCCTACACTCCTTACCAAACTTTATTCTTAATCCCCTAACCTTAATTTGAAGTTTAACCCCACCCCACCCCCAAGCCTTTTATTTTACTTGAAGCCTAATCCCTTAAATTTAACCCATAACTGTCCCGAATATTTATTCTCTTATTTTCTAATCTTCACTTTAATCCCAGACCCTTAAACATCACTCGCGACAGTCACCAAACACATAGACCAACCCTGATCCCTGAACCCTAACTGTAGCCTAAATCTGAACCTAAAACCTAACCAGACATCAGGCTTAATCCATAAACCCTTCAGTGATCTTCAGATTCTTAAATTTAAATTCTCTCAGTAATCCTGGGCACATCTGGTCCCTGTAAAGAGATGAAATAAAAGCAGGGCCGACAAGGAACCCGTTTGCTAAATGGTTTCTCTGTGAAGGTGCTGCAGAAGTTTCGCTCTCACTCTGCTGCGTCTGCAGATCTGTTTGTTTCAGGACCTGAAGCAGCACTTTTTTTAGCTCTGAATTTACATACAGCTGCAGAAGGTCCTGATCTGGAGCGGCTGAACTTTAGCTCTTAAACTAAAGACATTTATGGATTTATAGATCTATGGAGGTGAGACGCGGTTTTTGTTTTTGAAGGACGTTCAGGACGTGAAACCAAAAAGTGAAACCAGGCCTGCAGACGCTGAAGCTCCTCCTCTTTGTTGTTTGCTGAACAAGCTGTTTTTCACATGAACCGCTTTGCCTTGTCAGCTGTTATCATCGTGTCTGGTTTGTTTGTGACGTGGAGGCGCACCATTTGAGCCGTAACGCCGCTTTAACGTCTCGTCCTGCAGGTGGCGACGGATAAGGTAGCCGGTAAGCTGAGTTCAACTCTTACATGGGTGAAGAACTCGGTGTCGCACACGGTCAGTCAGATGGCTAGTCAGGTGGCGGCTCCGTCCTCGCTGCACACGGCCGTGGGATCGTCCACCGTCTCCCTGTCCTCGCCGGGTCTCTCGCCCTCCACCCCGTCCTCCAGCCAGCTGAGCCCCGACGACGTGGAGCTGCTCGCCAAACTCGAGGAGCAGAACAGGTAAGGAAATCAGAAACGTTTCCTGATATGATCGCCATTTAATTTAATTTCTGGAGTTAAAGTTTAGGTCTTGGGAGTCTTGGCTTGTTCAGGTTTTTCCTTGCCGCTGTTAGAAAGTTGTAAAACCACTTTGAGACGATGCTTGAAAAAATGCTTCATGATGGAAGCTTGGCATCTCGCATCTCGTGTAGCAACAAACCTGTTTGTCTACCTGAAAAGGAAGCGCTCCAAAGAGTACCACTGAAAGCCAGATAGCACAGGAGCCTGATGTGGGCTAAGCAGAGCTGCTAAACTGCAATAGAGACTTTTATTATTGAAGATCACCAATGCTGTGATGTTTTACGTGGCCATCTCTCCTGTATCTCCTCTGTTTTCTCCATCTTCTGCTTCAGTCTTCTTCTCTCTTCCATCTCCTCCTCTTCCCTTCAGTCTACTGCTCTAACGACTACTCCATCCTGTCCTCTTTCTTCACTTCATGTAGCTCCGTGTCCTCCTCAAACTTGTCCTGCACCTCCACCTACGTCTCCTACAGAGTCCTCTCCTTTATCTCCTCTTCTGTTTTCTCAAATTCCTGCTTCAGCCTTGGTCTACTCCTCCATTATCGACCCTTCTTTCTTCTTTGCTATCTTCTCCCACATTTTTTTCCCCTCTGTCTTCCCACTCTTCTGTCGTCTCTCCTTTCTGCTCTTCCATAATCTTTGGCTGGTCCTACATCTCCTCCTCGTTTTAGCCGTCTTCTCCTCCTCAAACTCCTCCTTCATCTTCTGCTCAGTCTACTCTTTTGTATTCTGCTCAGTTTTCTCCATCTTCTGCTCTGTCAAAGTTTTCTTCTTCTCCATCTGTCTCCTCCTTTTTCCCAGCCTTCCCCTCCATCTTCCCCCCAGTCTACTGCTTTAACTCCTCTCCTCCTCCTTCTCTTCCATAAGCTCCGTCTCCTCCTCGTTTAACTGTCTTGCTCCTCTTCAAACTCCTCCTTTGTTTTCCACTCAGCCTCTTTGTTTATGTTCTGCTCTACATCTTCTCTGACTTCTAGATCTTCTGCTCCAGCCTCTCCTCCTTAGGCTTCTCCATCTTCTCTTTCTCTTGCTTAAGCTCCTTGCTGG
Organism: Ancistrus triradiatus; assembly: GCA_025084515.1. Lineage (NCBI taxonomy): Eukaryota > Metazoa > Chordata > Actinopteri > Siluriformes > Loricariidae > Ancistrus > Ancistrus triradiatus. The sequence continues at coordinate 32,870 of JAJAGP010004686.1, forward strand.
TTGTAAAGTAGAAATCTGATTGTCGTGTAAGCCCGGAGCGTTCTCATCATCTGATTGCCCCAAGTGCATCGGATCAGGGTGTTGATCGGATTACTGACATAATCTGACAAACGTTCCTGCAGCTATCGGATTATTAAGGGTGTGTAAGTCTGGGTTTAGGAAGCACTTAAGTAGCACTTGTGTTTGTAATGTTTTCCTACTGGTGACTGTAGTGTTTCTGGAGATTATCAGCACGGTCAGCCATCATTTTCTCACAGCTACAGCGCCGGTGTGTTTTGCGTTGCTGTTTTGTGGGTCTGTTGCATCTGCGTTTGTGGAGCAGCTCCTCCGTTTGGGTGGTCTGAATTTGCTCAGCTGTGTCTCAGAGAAATGAAGAGGTGTGAGCACGGTGTCTGTCGTGTTGTGGCTTCGTTTTATCAGGCGAGTGAGACCGGCTGTGTGTGTGTGTGTGTGTGTGTGTGTGTGTGTGTGTGTGTGTGAGAGATTACATGCATGAGATATGTGTGGTATGTACGCAGCATGCCGGGGCTCTGTGCCCTTCATGTGAACTCTCAGAGCCTCTTATCGTTCACTTTTTTTGGACTCTGTTACAGGCCTGAGATATCTGGGCTTCATGCTGTCTGAAATGAAACGGCAGTGGTTTTCCTCTTTGATCTGTACTAGTGAGGTATTCCGTTCCTGCCTGTCTCCTCTGAATGCCCACTTAGATGAGCTCAGTTCTGTTCGGTGACCCGACCGGACCTCTGACGTTTGCTCTGGTGAAAGTGACGTGGTTGTGATACTCGGACCATCTGCTCTCTCACCCCCAACCTCCACCCAAATTGACAGCACAGCTGGCCCCTATTCATACAGCAAACACCCCCCGATTCACACTCCTCCTTCATCTTCTGCTCTGCTTCTTCCCCCTCATACTGCGTCTCCTCTCTTCTCCTTCAGTCGATTCATAAACTGTGTCCACCCTGTTGCCCAAGATTTCTTCTTTTCCATTTTCTCCTCCTATTTCTCAGTCTTCCCCTCACCACTCCTCATTCTTTTGCTCCGTCCTCTCCTTTTTCTCATTCTCCTCCTCATTTTAGCCTTCTTCTCCTCCTCAAACTCCTAGTCTAAGTTTTCTTCTTCTCCATCTTCTCCTCTGTCACCTCTGTCTTCTCTTCATCTTCCCCTCGGTCTACTGCTTTAATACCTGCTCCATCCTCTCCTCCTTAGGCTCTCTCTTCTCCGTCTACTCCATCATCTCCTCTTCTGTTTCCTCCATCTCCTGCTTCACTCTATTAACAGCCTCTGGTCCAGTTCTCGACTCCTGTGTCTCCTTCTCCGTACAAACCTTTCCATCTTCTGCCACATTTTCTCCTCCTTTTTCCCAGTTTTCCCCTCCATCTTCCCCTCAGTCTACTACTTCTCCTTCTTTCGCTCCGTCCACTCCTCTTTCTTCTCTTCCATACGCTCTTTCTCCGTCTGTCTTCTCCTACGTCTCCTCCTCGTTTGGCTGTCTTTCTCCTCCTCAGACTTCTCCGTCTTCTGCTCCAACTGCTTAGACTCCTGGTGCAACCTCATCCGTTTACCCCGTCTTCCATCTCATGTCCTGCTCTGTCCTCTCCTTGATCTCCTCTTCTGTTTTCTCCATCTTCTGCTTCAGTTGATTAACAGCTTCTCTCCTCTGTTTTCTTCTTTTCCATCCTTATCTCCTTCTTGTTTGAGGTCTTCTCCTCCTCAAACTGCTTTATCTTCTCTTCACTCTTCTGCTTTAACCAGTTAATAATCTATGTCTGCTATGTTCTTCTCCATCTACTCCTGTCATCTTCTTCCACATCTGCATCTCCTCCTGCTCTAGCTCTGTCTTCTCCTCCATCTCCCCCCGGTCTTCTGCTTTTTTCTCTCCTCCTGAGGACTTTCTCCTCTTTTGTCTCTTCTTTAAGCTCTGTCTCCTCCTTGCTCATCTGTGTTCTCCTCCCTTTGTCTTCTGCTCAGTCAACTTCTATCTCTTCCATCTTCTGCTGCCTCTTCTGCTTCGACCGATTAATGACCTCTCTTCTCCTCTGTCTCGTTCTCCATCTCATCTCCTCTTCCTTTAGCTCTGTTTTCTCCTCCATCTCCACTTTTTCACCTCCTCTTTATTCTCTTGCATAAGCTCCATCCCCTGCTCCTTTTAGCTGTCTTCTGCTTCAGCAAATTAGTAACCTCTGTCTACTCCTTCGTTATTGCTCTCCAGTGTCTCCTGTTTTAGTTCTCGTCCATCTTGCGCTCCATCTTCTCCTCCTTAAGCCCTCCCTTCTCCCTGAACACCACCTTTGTCGTCTTCTCACTCTTCTCGTAACTTCTCCTGCATCTTATGCTCCTTCCTCTCCTCCTTCGGCTTTGTGATTTTTCTCTTTCTTCTCTTCCTTAAGCTCTGTCTTGTCCTCCGTCTCCACCTTGTTTGCCTCTGCCTTCTCCTTGAACTCCTCCTTGGTCTTCTGCTCAGCCTGCAGACTTGTCTTTGCCTGGCTTTCTCCTCCTTGTGCTCCGTTCTTATCCTGCTTGGGTCTTGTGCTTTTACCTTCTACAAATCCATGCCTGATGAGCAGAGTCTCAGCAGGTACGCGGTACAGATCCGGGTTCTAAGGAGTGCCATAAGTAGGATGAGGTGTGTGTTTAGCTTTGTAGGCTTCATACAGAAGCTCGAGGGCGTAGGTGGAGGAGTGTGTCATTGGGAGAGCTCTGAGTCGTTCTGCTGACACTGATGGTGCTGTAGATATCAGTTTTATTTTAATGTCTTTTCACGTTAGACCTTCTGATTCTCAGTGATGATACCAGAGTTTTTTTAATGTCAGGCTTTTTTAGTAGACGTGTGAAATACCTGGAAAGTCCGCAGCGGGTTGGGGAAGCTCCGATGACTCATGCCGTGGTTAGTGTTTGCACCTTTGGTCGGTGTTTCAGCGCTGAATTGCTCTTTATATCGCTGTCTCATCACACGGCTTCTGCTCAGGAACCTGGAACACGTGTGAAGATGCAGCATGATCTCTGTGAACAGATGTTCTTCACACACACACACACGAGCGTGTGGCTTTATTCTGTGATGTTTAGAGCATTATGGGATGCACTGGTGGTCTCCACACCCTGTTTTCTGGTCGAACAGAAGATTTGTGTTTGACCACAATAAAGCAACGGCGAGAAATGACTCAACGTTTGAGCCTGAAATAAAAGAACCACAGACGCCCGTAATAAATAACACCAAATATTATGATGCTGTCATGTAACACACTGCATGACACCTTATACGTAATGATGTAAAGCGATAAAGGATAAATTCATCGTTTAAAGGAGGCCCTAGTTACCCTGTTAGGCTGCCTCTAGCCTGGATACAAGATGGCATGCAGGTTCTGTATAATATCCTGTGCCACAGTTACCCACAGATGTTACAGCTGGGCCTGTAGATCCTCCACACTTGTGGGTTGCTGAAGTTGGCGTCCCAGCCCGTCCCATAAATGCTCGATTTGTGATAAACCTGGCAACCGGGCAGACCAAGGAAGTGGTACAAGCGTTGTCCTGCTGAAAAATGCCAGTTGCACATATCGCTGAGTTGTTAGTGCCCCTCGTATCACTACTAGAGGTGCTTGTGGATGCCGAGCTGCACTTCTAAACACACACACACACACACACACACACACAAACCTAAACAGTGATGGGTAGTTTGCTCTTTTGTCACTCAGGTTGAAGGTCCATGGCTGTAGATAAGCGCTCTGTGAGGGCGAGAGAGCTTACGGCGTTACTGGGGAGAGAGAGAAAGCTGGAGCGTCACACAGACGCTTAAATAGACAAACATTGTGTCTGATAGCCGAGTCTCGTCTCGTCTCGGAGTAGAGAAGGTGAAAACGCAGGAAGCGTACGTTATAAGGGTTCATTTAGCTTAGCTCTCATAGGAGGAGTTATTTTTGGGTTCTTTGTCGGGTAGAGCCGTGTTGGCCATGCAGGGAGATCCCTCCAGCACAGCACCACAGGGGTTTGTGTGTCTTTTTTATGGTTTGGGTTGTGTTGTGAAGATTTAATTTAACAAACGTGTTGAATTCAAATGGTTAATCGCAGTCTGGTTTGTTTTTATAGAACTGTTTCTAAGAATTATACTGTATAAGTGTGTGTGTGTGTGTGTGTGTGTGTGTGTGTTTGTGGCTTCTCTGGTTTCTGTACTCGTTGAACTTGCACTTTGTGTAACTAGCAGTGAATCATTAGCAGAGCACTGCCGATTCCGATTCTTTAAACGCCTGCTCGATTCCTGTAGGGTAAAATGGAAAGGACAGCTCCAAAAGTATCAGGCCTCCTCAGTTCAACACTGATCATATTAGGTAAATTAAACCTTTAGCAGGATTATATACATTTAGTAAGTGATCAAACGAAAAAAAGATTTCTGAACACAACAGATAATGTTTTAATAATCTACATTAATATAATTACTAGTGATGCACGATGTATCGGCGGCCGATATATTTGCCGATTTATATTAATTTTTTCAGTTATTGGTGTGATATTAGAATTTTAGCTGATATAACTGTTATTTATTATATATTTATATATGCATATTTTTTTGTTGGTTTTTTTTTTGGCTGTTACTCGTTAAGGAAAATATCTGATGTTGCTGATTGTATAGTTTTCCTATTTTTATTTTTGGTGTCTCAGGCTTAAGCTTTCTTATACACTTAATGTTTGGCTGCCTGTACCAGCTGAAGACCAAAAAAGATTCTTACTTTTTTAAAGGAAGGTTAGAAAGTGAAATGGAACGAAACCGTTGTCCTTTCAGTGAGCTGCTCCTTATGGTGACAGTAGACATGTCTGATTTAACTGATTTTGTCTGATTTTATTTTATTGCTAAAATGATGATGATAAACTGACCCAGTTTTTAACAGCAGGTCCTAAATGGATTATAATGTGTATGTTTTCTAAATGCAGAAAGGTTACATTATCGGTTTTAATATCGGTATCGGCCACAATGATGTGCCAAACATCGGTTATCGTATCGGCCCAAGAAATTCAATATCGGTGCGTCCCTAATTATTACATGTTTAAGCTAAAGGAAAATAGGGAATATATGCTGAATAAAAAATATATGTTGTATATATATGTATATGTATGTGTTTTTAAAATATGGTATATTTATTTCTAGGTCTCTTTAATATTTATTTAGCTGTTGTTTACTGATTTTATTACTATAAACCTGTTAATTAGGTAAATTACTTTAATTCTTAGATGTAACATGTAGGCTGCTGAAGCAGGTTGGGACCCTTTTTGAGTTTAGCTCCTGACCAGGTTTCTTCCTCATAACGTTTACAGTTTTTCCTTGCCGCTGTCGCCCTAGCTCAGATATTAGAAGGTAATGGAAAATGTATTCCTGCTTTGATGTTCCATTATAAAAAGCGCTATGGAAATAAATCTGACTTTGAGTTGGAGTTGCAGGTAAAATGCACAGTATCGTGTAATTACCATTATCGACAAAATCCCAGAAATGTATCGCGGTATCATTGTCGGTCAGAATCGCACACCCTTAGGTCTCACCGTGGCTCATTTGATCTCCGTACGTAACCGGACTCCCTGCAGCGCCGGAGCTCAGGCCTCGCTCTTTTTTCCGAGATAATGTTTCCACTGCTGTGTGTGTGTGTGTGTGTGTGTGTGTGTGTGTGTGTGTGGGAGCGGATCTAGCTGCATCAGCATGCCTCTAAGGTCAGGGTGCTGCACTCTCACTTGAATTTCTCTCTAGTGGTGTATAAATCTACACATTTCCAAATGTTCAGCTGTTTGTCTGTCTAATATGTATACACACACACACACACACACACACACACACACACACACAAAGGTATTGCACACAGCACATCCAGGTCTGAAGGGTTGCGGATGATTCTCTAACGTGTCCCGGCAGGTTGCTGGAGACGGACAGTAAGTCCCTGCGCTCGGTGAACGGCTCTCGGCGGAACAGCGGCTCGTCTCTGGTGTCCAGCTCCTCCGCCTCGTCCAACCTGTCTCACCTGGAGGAGGACTCGTGGATCCTATGGGGGCGCATCGTCAACGAGTGGGAGGAGGTGCGCAAGAAGAAGGAGAAGCAGCTGAAGGTAAAAACAATGAAACGTTTTACAGGTACGCGGCTGATTATTGATGATTGTAGGAGTGTCACGGATCTAACGGATTCGTTTTCTTCCATAATTATTGATAAAACCTTGATCTTGGCTATCAAATCATCATATAGTGGGAACGGGGGTTGTGCTCAGACCCATCAGTGTCACAGATCTTTTTTTTAAATGTGTTGGAATGGATGTTTATTAAGAAATGAAATGTCCTCTAGCTCTATACTGTAGTTTAGTGTGTAGTTGTGAGGTCTGACCAGCGTGTGGCGTGTCTGTACAGGAGCTGGTCAGGAAGGGGATCCCTCATCACTTCCGGGCGATCGTGTGGCAGCTGCTGTGTAACGCTCAGAACCTGCCCATTAAGGATCAGTACTCGGACCTGCTGAAGATGACGTCGCCCTGCGAGAAGCTGATCCGCAGGGACATCGCCCGTACCTACCCCGAGCACGAGTTCTTCAAGGAGAAGGACAGCCTGGGCCAGGAGGTCCTGTTTAACGTCATGAAGGTATGAGGCGTTACGGCGTGTATTTAAAATGCAGAGCTGTTTATTAAAAGTGCAGCTAATGATAAAAAACCAGAAGAGGATCCTGGTGAGGACGTGCTGCTTGGCTTCTTCAGGCCTCTCGTCTTTACTCAGTTCCTGTCTGACTTCCCTCAGTCCAGCTGATTCAGGAAAAACACACTTTCGGTTCCTGAGTCATCCCTCGCTGACTCAACCTGCAAGTGAAGCAACGGTTCTGCGGTGTGTCAGCGTCTGGGTCATGGAAGTTAGAAGTAGGACCGAAGTTTTAGCACAAGGGTCGTACTCGGGGTCATGACCTGTGTCTGCGTACGCTTGTTTTTGGAAGGTTTGTGGAGCTTTTAGGGGAGGAGCTTTATAAAAAAACAAAGCTCCTATTTAATAGGTTGTAGTGCGAATATTTCTATCTGATCAAGGGGTCAAATAATCAGCGTGTCAGATCTCTGGAAGTGAGATCCAGGTCAGATCTTCAGAAAGCTCTAGAAATCAGATTTAAAAGTCCGATAAAGAGCAGGATTTAATCCCAGTAATCTGTTTTCTCAGTATGGTACAGCATATGGCTGTCCCAGAAGCGGCTGGTTGCCATGTCCACTTATTCTAAGCAACTTCAGGCTTATTTTCTGTACAAAAGTCGCTTACGAATATCACTAACCTAGTTGCGGTTTGCAGGTTTTTGGGGCTTGTTTCTAAAATACGCAGATGCTCTTCGACTTGGCATAGGGTTACGTTCCGAAAAACGTCTCGAGCTGAATTTATCGTAACCCGAGGAGATTAGCCATAATGTATATAAAACACTTAACCTACAGTTGGGCGAAATCATTAACGCAGCTTATTTCATAGGACTGAAGTTTGATCGGTGTAGGACGGGCGTTGTATCGTACTCAGTTGTGACACACGTCTGCGTAAGCATGTCTTTGGACATGAAGTTTGCTGGGGCTTTTAGGGGATGAGGGTCAGAAGCTTGGCTCTGTGCTCATATTTCATATTCGTAGAAATATGGTCAGGCGCAGGAAGGACGCTGAGCGACATTATCGGCCGTGCCTTACAGAAAATGTAGATTGTTTTAAAAAACAAGCTTGGTTTTATTTTCCTTTTGGGTGAATGGGTGAGTGGGCTTCGTATGAACATTTAGACGAACGATTATCGTCTGAGAAATCAGCGCCGAGTTTGTTTTAGGTATGATCTGATCATAATCGTATTTCTGCAGTTATCTGATTAGTCGGGTGGTCATGTGGTTACAATTCCGATCTCTAGAAAGCTCCAGAAATAAAGCTGGATTTTAGCTCTGTTATCAGATTTCTCAGCACATGCGTCCCTCTAGTGGTGGGCGAGCACATTACATGGCTGCTCTAGAGTCTGTAGAAAACCCTGTAGAATTTTCACCCTGAAGGCTGTTATAAACCAAACGTGATACACAGTGATGTGAAAAAGCAAGATGTTTGGATGTTTTATTTGTTTTTCCCCGCCTCAAGACTATACACACAATTTATTTTAATAGGCAGGGCAAACGAATGTCTTCTTCAAGTGACAGTTTTGTGTGTGTGTGTGTGTGTGTGTGTGTGTGTGTGTGTGTGTGTGTGTGAGAACACATTTGTTTTAAGAGCTTTTCACACTAAGTTTAAGCTTTTAGTCAAATATAATTTATTATTAATAATATTTCTATTATTTCTATTAGCATGGTACCGAACCGGGGCATTTTATAACCAGTGAAATGGTGGTTCTGAGGAGTTTTGTAGTCCCTAGTGTACATTAGTTACGTTTAAACACGCTGCCACCAACCTAAAAAACAAAGACCCGAGCTGAGATGAGTGCAGGAAGCTCTAGTTTGTGTTTTTGGGATCATGAACAGCACTTAGATAAATAATCAGACACTTCCATCCAGTCCCTTTGAGCTTTATCTCCATCATTCTCCAGCCTTTCAGTTCTATTCCACCAGATCTGTTCTTTAATATCCATGTTGTTAGAGGCAGCCTGTTGCTCGTCCTATAAGCTCCTGATGAGCTGTTCTGCCCGGCGACCGAGCTCTGATTGGTCAGCCTGATTTTACTGCAGAAGTTAGAACAGCCTCCGATTAAAGATATTCTGCAGCGTCTCGCTCCCCCAGCTTCGGACTCGGTGTGAAGGACGGTGTTACTATACGTGTCCTTTTTCAAAACTTGACTTGCATTTTTTTTTTTCCCTTCTGTAAAAATCGGACTCGGTTTCTGCGAGGGGTTATGAGATGTACCGGAGTGTGTAGGAGGGGTTTAAATAGCCCGTTTGTGCCTGTGAGGTCGATATCACGGACTCTGCAGTTCCTCTTTATGGTGAAAACGCCTGAGTCAGACCTTCTGAAGGCGACACTGATTTAGGTTCACTTCCTGTTGTTGCAGGCCTACTCTCTGGTGGACCGGGAGGTCGGGTACTGCCAGGGCAGCGCCTTCATCGTCGGCCTGCTGCTCATGCAGGTAATGGATTATAAGAACTCATTGATTTCAGCGTTGTACTGCCTTTTGTTTTGCTCTCTCTCGTTGATTAGTGTATAAATCAGATACTGTGTGTGTGGGTTTATGGGTAACCGGAGTCCCCACAGACACGTCCCAAATCTTATGGAAAGCCTTCCCAGAACTCATATTCATGCATGTGGATTCAGAATGGGACGTCTGAAAGCTCCTCGCGTGGAGGTGTCCCAATACTTTCTACAGCTGTGTTTCAAGGTCATGCATGGCTAATAATAAGGGTAGGCCCTTATCGGACCAGAGATTTTATGCAGCCGGTCCCTGGGTCTCAGAGTGAATCAGATTTCCTCTGAAATCCTTTTTAATGCTCGTTTAATTAAATGCGCTTAACGATCAGTGCACCAGGTGTTTTTTGTAACGCGTTCTGACTAATGGAAGTGTGTGTGTGTGTGTGTGTGTGTGTGTGTGTGTGTGTGTGTGTGTGTGGGCAGATGCCGGAGGAGGAGGCGTTCTGCGTGTTTGTGAAGCTGATGCAGGAGTACCGTCTGAGGGAGCTCTTTAAGCCCAGCATGGCGGAGCTCGGCCTCTGTATGTACCAGTTTGAGTGTATGATCCAGGTAAGTGCCGAGGGTTTGGACAGAACCTGCTTTGGCCTCTCACTAAGGTGCTGCTCCTCTTTTAGGGAAAGAGATGCTATTTTACATTACTGTAGTTCTTAGAACGCCATGTGTGGGGACTTTTTTTAGTCCATTTAATTCCAGGGTTGCCAGGTCTTGCAAGAAATAAGCTGCATATAAGCAAAATCCCTTAAAATAAGCAGACTTGGCAACCGGGTTTGATTCTGCCGGCCACTTTGTGAGACAACTTTATGCGATCAGGATCAGATTATTAAGTGTAAGCCATGTCAGCACCATTTTCTCTCCGGTTTGTAAATGCCCGATGATAGGTGGGTATAGGTGGGTATTTTCTGCCATGTGCCAACCCCTCTGCTAAGCTAAGGAGGGCTGTAGGACATGCCCTTAAAATGTAACATTTAAGTCGAGAGAGACCAAAGACGTTCTCCTCCTCGGTCTGAACGAAATGTTATTGATGCCTCGTCTGACCTGCTCTGAAGATTCATCTGCAGAATTATCCAATCCAGGATTATTTAATCCAGCATTAATGCTGCAGGCTAGTCCAGGAGCAGAAAGAACTAAAAGTACATTAAGAAAGAAAGAACTCCTAGAAAGAAACTACTAAACAAACAAACAACTAAAATTACAGAAAGAAAGAGATAACAGAAAGAAATAAAGAAATAACTCAAAGAAACAAAGAACTAAAAACAGAAAGGAACAGAGCTAAAAGAAACAAACAAACTAAAACTAAAGAAAAAAAGAAAGCAACTAAAATTGAAGGGAAAAAAGAAAGACAAAAAGAACTAAAATTGAAAAAGAAAGAAAGAAAATTAAAATGAAAGAAACAGAACTAAAAGAAAGAAAAAGAAAGGAACTAAAATTAAAGAAAGAAAGACAAAGAAAGAACTAAACGAAAGAAACGATGAACTAGAAGGAAAGAAACAAACAACTAAAATTGCAGAAAGAAAGAATAAAAAGACAGAAAGAAAAGAAGGAACTGAAGAAACTGAGCTAAAAGAAATGACTAGAATGAATGAATGAAAGAAAGAAAAAGAAAATTAAAATGAAGAACAACTAAAAGAAACTAAAGTTGAAAGAAAGAAAAAGAAAGGAGCTAAAATTAAATTAATAAAAAAAGAAGGACAAAGAAATGAAGAACTAACAGTAAAATAACTAAAATTAAAGAAAAAGAAAATCAAAATGAAAGAAACAGGGCTAAAAGAATGGTACTAAAAGAAAAAAAGAAAGACAAAAAGAACTAACAGAAAGAAACAACGAACTAGAAGAAGGAAAGAAGCTAACTAAAAGAAAAACAAATAACTAAAATTGCAGAAAGAAAGAGAATTAAAAGACAAAGAAAAGAAGGAACTAAAAGAAAGAAAGAACAAATTTAAGAAACTGAACTAAAATTAAAGAGAAAAAAAAAAGAGACAAAGAAAGAAAGAACTAATATTCCAGAAAGGAAGAATGAAAGAATTAAAAGACAGAAAGAAAAGAAAAAAAATTAAAATTAAAGAAAGAAAGAAAGAAATGAAAAAAGAGAGAAAGAAAGCCAGACAATGCATGAGTTAAAGCAAAAAGAGAGGCGCTGCGTTCTAAATCCGTCTGACTGTGGAAAGCTCTTCAGTGAGGGAGGGGCCGAAGCCGGTCTGAGCGTGGCGGTATCGTCTGACCCGCTGTAGCGTTGGGGCTCCTCTGCAGGATCATCTGATCTAGGCTAAACTAATCCCGGATTAGGGCTGCAGGCGGGGCCTAGCGGCTGCTTATGGGAGGGGCTGCTAATGACTGTTTGTTCGCTTGTGTGGTGAATAAATCAGGCAGGAGCCAAAGCAGCGCTCAAGTGCAGCCTGTAATTAGCAGACCTTCATTAGAGCTTTAATTACTGTTTTGCCCGTGCTGTGCCCCCATCATGCGCGGTGCCCGCTGTACCAGGCTGTGGGGCCGGTGCTCTGATCAGGACTCGGTTCGGTTCGGTTGAGTTAAGGGAAGCCTCTGAGTGTGTCGTTTCTCTGGTCCACCAGGAGCAGCTTCCTGAGCTCTACATGCACTTCCAGGCTCAGAGCTTCCACACGTCCATGTACGCCTCGTCCTGGTTCCTCACCATCTTCCTCACCCCCTTCCCTCTGCCCGTCGCCACGCGCATCTTTGACATCTTCATGTGTGAGGTGAGAAACCTGCTGGACGGAGTTCTTAATGACACTAACGACTTCGTCTGTGATTATGTTAGATCACCTTCTGCTCCCTCAGTTAGGTCTGTAGCCTGTGCTGCTCTGAGGGAGCGCTGTACGCCCCCTGTTGGTGGTTTTTGAGCTGTGCTGATGGTATCGTCTCTGCTGTAGGGTTTAGAGGTCGTGTTCCGTGTGGGGCTGGCCATCCTGCAGATGAATCAGGCTGAGCTCATCCAGATGGACATGGAGGGAATGTTACAGGTCTGAGCCGGTTCTCTTCTCTTCTCTTCTCTTCTGTTTGATCTGTGTGTCATTAGAGCAGGAACCCAGCGGCTTCTCATTAACATCCTGTGCAGTCCTGGGTTACAGCAAGAGCTCTTATTTAGCAATCCCATAATAATAGTCCCATAGTAATAGTATTAGTAAGTGTAGTCATAGTCTTCATTACATAATACAAAAAAGGCTTTATTTCTCTGAATAGATCAAGGGATATCCTCATTTC
>JAJAGP010004687.1:0-45175 GCA_025084515.1 Ancistrus triradiatus
ATGATCCAGAAGAGGATTGGGAGAATATCATGTGGTCAGATGAAACCAAAATAGAACTTTTTGGTAAAAACTCAACTCGCCGTGTTTGGAGGAAGAAGATTGCGGAGTTGCATCCCAAGAACACCATACTTACTGTGAAGCATGGGGGTGAAAACATCATGCTTTGGGGCTGTTTTTCGGCAAAGGGGACATGACGACTGATCCATGTTAAGGGAAAAATAAACGGAGTCATGTATCGTGAGATTTTAAGCCAAAATCTTCTTCGATCAGTGAGAGAATTGAAGATGGAACGTGGCTGGGTCTTCCAGCATGACAATGATACCAAACACACCGCTCGGGCAATGAAGGAGTGGCTCCGTAAAAAGCATTTCAACATCCTAGAGTGGCCTAGCCAGTCTCCAGACCTCAAACCAATAAAAAATTTGTGGAGGGAGTTGAAGGTCCATGTTGCCCAGCGATAGCCCCAAAACATCAATGCTCTAGAGGAGATCTGCAAGGAGGAATAGGCCAAAATACCAGCTACAGTGTGTGCAAACCTGGTGAAGACTTACATGAAACGTTTGACCTCTGTCATTGCCAAGAAAGGTTATGTGTATTGAGCTGAACTTTTGTTATTGATCAAATACTTATTTTCCACCATAATTTACAATTAAATTCTTTAAAAATCCTACAATGTGTTTTTCTGGATTTTTTTTCCCCTCATTTTGTCTGTCATAGTTGAAGTGTATAAATGATGAAAATTACAGACCTCTCTCATCTTTCTAAGTAGGAGAACTTGCACAATCAACGGCTGACTAAATACTTTTTTGCCCCACTGTAGTTAGTTAAAAAACCTACTGGATGGGGTTCTCAAAGGCTCCCTGTAATGTCCGGTGCCCTGACTCCCAGGACATAGTTAACTATAGCTGCTGGTGGCCTTCAAGGAGTAGATAATCTCATGTGTATTAAAATTAAATCTAGTGCAACCAGACCTTTTGAACAGGCTCCTGAGTGGTTGTTTCACTGAGGACGATAAACCTGTTTGGCACGTGAACAGGTAAAGAATGGCACTCTTACGAGATAATCACAAGAGTGGCGTGACTATGTCACCAAACAGTCACCCACTTGCCCTGCTGTGGGTGTGCTGCTGTTGCATCCCTATCTATCCCTGTGGCACCCGAACCTCCTACAACCATACTTCTATCACTAGCCCTCTTTAATGTCCAGCTGTGCACCTCTAAACTGCAATCCTCTGTGCAAGACTAGCTACAAGTCTACACCCATCAGAGAAAATACCACTAATAACGGAGAAAGAATAAACATGCCATAGTATGCACAAGAAACAAGTGCTGCAAAAGCCTTATTAAAAACAAAATGAATTATAAGATGGACTCATTTGTTTTTGTGAAATGCTGGCCGAATATAACTTTTCGAACGGTTCTGCTGATAGTCCGACATCTTACTTATCTTATATTACCGATTATAGCGTAAACAGGACATCACAGTAATAACAAAGGGAAAAATGTAAAGATAATGCACAGCAATGACAAGATGAAAAGGTTCTGGATTAGTTGAGAGCTGCAGACACACTGTTTACACTAGTAGGCCAATATAGTTTTCATCATCTTATATTACCAATAAAAGCATACACAGTATGCACTAGAAAAAACAAGAGGTAAAGGATTGTAAATACGCTACACAGTAAAAGAAATTCTTGAATTAGTAACAGCTAACAGCTACAAGCAAACACGCTGAGTGAACAATGTGGTGCGACAGAGAAATCCTTAACGTAACTATGTGTGTTTAACTATCTTACGTTATTAAAAGCAAAACATCCTGTTTTACCCCATCTTATCCTGGTCAGGGAGATGGGGGAGGGCTAATATGGAATTAACTGGCCGCAGACACGCTCAGAGGTACGCTCTAGGTGTGCAAGTCTTCCCAGGGTACCACAAATGTCCCGGCAGACCTTTAGTGCTGCAAGGTGCTTGGAATCCAGGACATTAGGAACTTTTCCTGCAGCTGGCTATTACACCAGACACTGGATCTGCACACATATTATTAATCCCTCTGTGTTTTATGTCAGTATGTGTGTTTATATATCATTGTGGGAGCAAATGTCCTCACAATGATAGAAAGATTTGTCCACCTTGTGGGGTCCCCAAAGGGAAAAGCTCTTTTTTACAGAAACTGCAACTTTAAAAGTCAAAATACCACCATTAGGTTACTTAGGTTGAGGTTAGGTGAATAGCGTAGCATTAATTGAATACAGTAATCATTACGTCAATGGACAGTCCCCACCAGGATAGTGTGTGTGTTTTGGAGTGGTTTGTAAAAAAATTAGGTCATGTCGGTTTGGTTGAGCTAAAGAAAAAGATACCAGACGTTTCCATGGTAACATTTTAAAAGCTTGGCACACATATATATATACATATACACACACACACACACACACATATATATACATATACACACACACACACACATATATATATATACACATATACACACACACACACACACACATATATATATACATATACACACACACACACACACACATATATATATACATATACACACACACCCACATATATATATACATATACACACACACCCACATATATATACATATATACACACACACACACACACACACACACACACACACACACACACACATATATATATATATATATATAATATATATAGATATATATATAGTATATATATATAATATAGTAGAAATGAAATATATAAACGATGAAAAATCAAGACTAGTTAAATGGCCTAATTTGCCTGCAATGAAAGGCATGAGCACTACACATCTATAGAATTAGGGAATATCTCAATTTAAAGAAGATTACTGTAAATTACTGTAAAATGACGTCAGTTCTGATCATTTATAACGTGCCACTTGTTCAGTATTTCAGTAAACAATAATGGTTCTACAGAAACGTAGTTTATCTCTCCAGAGAGCAGATTATCTCGAGTTTAGTACTACTAAAATGAGAGTAATTCGGACTGGAATGTAACTGACGCAGTTATTCCAGGAGGTGAACTCAAACATTCACTTCCTCATTACAAAACAAAACATATCATTAGCTACTTCAACTATACCGGCTATGTCCCAAAAACCTACTCCATCCCTACACCGGTGCACTACATAGCCCGCGTAACCACCACAAATATGCACACTACCCAGTGCACTTGGTGCTCGAAGAAATAGCCGTATGAACTCAAATACAGCACTGAACAAACAGCTATATAATAGACTATACAACTACATGTTCTCTATTACAAATGTTTCATGATGTCAGAGTTTATCTGTGAAAGGCACAACGATCAATTAATTCATCCATGTTCAAGTTACACCACATTAGCTTTAACATTAGTTTAAGAATCGCTAGCGAACTTACCCGGTAACACAGCAGAAAGACAGGCAGAATTATCCAGAGTTTAGACGTCATTTCGGTAGCATCTGTCTTGGTACAGTCTGAAACAGTGTGAAAATGGGTGAACGGAGAATAAATATGGTTCAATCAAGCCGGTTTCGACTTTGTTTTGACTGTTGGCATGTGTAGACTAGTGGAAAGAAATCCATAGTGTTTTCCCCACCCGTTTTACAACAAACTCCACCCACTCAAACTACGATTGGACATAAAATAATAAAGAATCCCGATGAGGGATCGCAACTGGCCAGTCACAGAACAGTAGGGGAAGGGCTTGTATGAAAACGGGTGCAATAAGTCGTTTCCTGTCTCGACAGATTTCAGTGGTCTTTTGGACATGCCCTCTCTATGTACCCCTGGGGGAATCTCAGACTCTGTCGTAAGGATCGTTCCATTAGTAATAACTGAGGTGAACTGTGTTAGACGATCCCTGGAGGAGCGATTGAAAAAGTGAAACCGAATGTCCACTTCAGTAGCAGAACTTGCCCAGAAAGCATTGCGACCTGACGCTGTTTCCTGTTAAACAGGGTAAATGGCCGACGAAGCGGTTTACACACGTAAGCCGAAACAAAAAAAATAATTACAGTGTTTAAGCTTCATGTGTCATTGAAATATGCTTACACAATATAGACAAAAGTTTTGGGACACACCACTTAATCAGTGACTTCAGGTGTTTAATGCAATCCTGTAGCCAAAGGTGTATAAAATCAAGCACCTAGACCTGCAATCAACCAGTTATTAGGTTTGTGTAGCATTTAGCGATCTTTTGGTGTACTTCACTTTGTCAGGCAGGTCCTATTTAAGTGATGTCCTGATTAAGAACAGGTGTGGCAATAATCAGGCCTGGGTGTGGCTAGAGTCAGTGAACTGGGGTGTGATAAACCATAGTTAAGATATGTTTTAACAAGAATCACTTTTTCACACAGGGCCATGTAGGTTTGGATTTTTTTTCTCCCTTAATAATAAACACCTTCATTTAAAAACTTCATTTTGTGTTTACTTGTGTTGTCTTATATTTAAATTGGTTTGATGTTCCGAAACACTTAAGTGTGACAAACATGCAAAAAAAATAGGATATCAGGAAGGGGGCAAGCATTTTTTCACACAATTGTAGGTGGGATGCTAGTCCAGAAGCAGTCCTGATGCAGTTTATTTTCCCCCATCATATATATAATAATTATAGGTTTGCCAAAGAAGTGGCCCTTGGAAGAAGAATTCTGATTGCGCCATACCCTATCTGTGTGAGGCATGGGGGTGTGAAAACCCTCAATGCTGTGTGGGGGCTGTTTGTCTGCAAAGGGGAACAGGGAACACTGATCCGTGTTAACGGAAGAATGAACAGGCATTACAATGATCCAAAAACATACTATACAATGACTAGTCATTTTCCCCCCGCTCTCCCGCAACGAAGGAGTGGCGCCGTAAAAAGCATTTCATGATCCTGGAGTGGCCTATCAGTCTTCCAGACCTCAACCCCATAGAAAATTTGTGGAGGAGTTGAAATTCCTTGTTGCCTAACGCGAACAGCCCAAAACCATCACTGCTCTAGAGGAGATCTGCATGGAGGAATGGGCCAAAATTCCAGCTACAGTGTTTTTTGCAAACCTGGTGAAAGACTTTAACAGGAAAACGTTTGACCTCTGTCATTTGCCCAAGAAAGGTTTTGTTACAAAGTGTTGAGTTGAACCAAATTTATTGATCAAATACTTATTTTCCACCATAATTTAGAATTAAATTCTTTAAAAATCCTACACTGTGATTTCCTGGATTTTTTTTTTTCATTTTGTCTCTCATAGTTGAAGTGTACCTATGATGAAAATTACAGACCTCTCTCATCTTTCTCTCGTAGAACCTGTAGTCAGTGATAGGCTAAACACTTTTTCGCCCCATTCTGTGTGTGTGTGTGTGTGTGTGTGTATATATATATATATATATATATATATATATATATATATATATATATATATATATATGAAAATAGGCAATATTAATAAACTAATTCTAACTAATTTATACTTATTTGTCTGTAACCCTGTCCATATACCCACTTTCTTTTATGGTAACTCCTACCTCAGACAGGCCTCTCCATATTGTATAGGTTTCCTGCAGGTGCTCCAGTTTCTTCCCACTATCCAAAGACATGTGTTACGATAAGTGTACAGGTGTGAGAGTGTGTGAGTGTGGGATTTTCGTCCTATGCAGGTAAGGCTTATGCCTGAGCCTTATGTTCTTCGAGATTCTCACGTTTTCTGTGTTCTCTGGAATTCTGTGACTCTGACCAGGGAAAAGCAGGTACTTGAATTTACCCAGCGAAGGACTGGCATGGTATTTAGGGTTGGTTTCCATCTTGCACCCTGTGCTGCTAGGTAGGATCCAGTTTCCTGTAAACTTGAATTGGATTAAGTGCAAGTGCAGAGTTAGAAGTGTAAAATTGGATTATTGCATTTCTATCTCAGTGCAAGAAGAGAACTGAACATCACCCAACACTGACACTGCCACCCAGAAGATCATCAGCTGCCCATTGCCCTATCTGGAGGACCTGTTCAGCTCCCACTGCCATTTTGGTGACAGATGAGACCAAAACAAAGTTTTTGGCTTAAAAGAGAAGCATTACATTTGGAGAAAGAAAATCACTGCATTCATCAAGATTTTGACCTGGTTTGCTACAGTGGGACAGAATCACTTACCATCATTTATGGAACAATGAATTCTGAATTACACCAGATTACACCAAATTCTAAAGGAAAATATCAGGACATTTGTCTGTGAACTGAGTCTCAAGAGAAAGTGGCAAGACAGCAAACAATGGTTAATGTTTTGAAATGAAAGTCAAAAATTGTGGCAGCAGTTCATATGAGGAAACTTACCAACATCCCAGAGCTGAAGCTGTTCTGTATGGAGAAATGGGCTAAAATTATCCAAGCCAATGTGCAGGGCTGATCAACAGTTACCAGAAACATTTAGCTGCAGCTAGTGTTGCACCAGGATGTCACACCAGATACTGAAAGCAAAGATTCACATACTTTTTCCACTCACAGATGTATAATATTGGACCATTTTAATCAATAAATAACAGACCAGTTTTTTTGCCTCAGATGTTTAATTGGGTTCACTTTACTTACATTCAGGAATATCCGCAAAAAATGGCTACACTGAGAAGTCAAAAATGTGCATTTGTTAAACAGAACAATTCCAATATTTTGTGACTGTTTATTTCTTCCAGACACATTGCGATAATATGCTGTGTAAACATTTAGAGGGTAGTCCCCTATGTGAATTTAAAAATGACTCAAAAAGGTATGCATCATGAAACTGGCATAACATTTAAAACATTTAATTTGGAGAAATAGCCTCAGGAGCAAATTTCTATACAGCAACAAGTCATTCAAAGTCTGGTGTAGATACAGATCTTATATGACTTAACTACTTTTTATCTAAGAACAAGGTGCAGATCAAGCAAAGATATAAGCAATGTTACTTGCAATAGCAGGTCCTAACTACACTACTCAAATACTGACAATGAATGGTACAATCAAATGTGCATCTGGTCTGTAGCTTCATTCATGTGTAATAACCTGGATGACTGAATTTTTGTGACATTTGTCAGCAGAAAAATAAGTTTCTCAATTTAATTTTTATTTATTTTCACACATGATGGAAGTACCAGCCAAACTAGCCTTGGAAATCAAATTATGTTAGCAGAGTAAAGCTTCCCTTAAATCCAATAAATACATAAAGAACTTTCATTATGAGAAAACCATTTCTAGAACTATGTAGCTTTAATAGAAACAGGATGAAAAATCATAATATTCCAACAATCATATAATCAAATCTTAGATGTATTGACTGTATTTAAGATGTTTTCACTTGCGTATATCAAAGCGGTGCCATTTCAGGGTCATTATGGGGCTATAGGACGATTCAAAAGAGAGAAACTATTGATGATGAAAATTAATAATGCATGTTTATTTGGGTTGGGCTTAAGAACATATTTCTTGTGTGTGTGTGGGGGGGGGACGTCAATGGGTAGTGTACTTCCATATAATTTGATATACTCTGTTACCCTTTGATACATTTCTGTACTATTTAATACTATCAAGTACACTCTCATACATTCCTGTACCATCAGCTACTCTTTAACACTTTAAAACTCGCAGATACTTTTTTTAAAGCACAATTTGGTATCCTCCAACACTGCCTGAAACCCTAAGGTACCATCCAATATCCTTGTATACTCTCCTACACCTACAGTGGTGCTTGAAAGTTTGTGAACCCTTTAGAATTTTCTATATTTATCCACAAGTATGACCGAAAACATCATCAGATTTTCACACCAACACAGTTCTACCAAAGAATGGTTAAAGAAGAATAAAGTTAATGTTTTGATACGGCCAAGTCAAAGTCCTGACCTTTAATCCAATCGAAATCTTGTGGAAGGACCTGAAGTGAGCAGCTAATGTGAGGAAACCCACCAACATCCCAGAGCTGAAGCTGTTCTGTACGGAGGAATGGGCTAAAATTCCTCCAAGCTGGTGTGCAGGACTGATCAAGTTACAGGAAACGTTTAGTTGCAGTTATTGCTGCACGGGGGGGTCACACCAGATACTGAAAGCAAGGGTTCACATACTTTTGCCACTCACCAATATGTAATATTGGACCATTTTCCTCAATAAATAAATGACCAAGTATAATATTTTTGTCTCATTTGTTTAACTGGGTTCTCTTTACCTACTTTTAGGACTGATGATGTTTTAGGTCATATTTATGCAGAAACATAGAATATTGTAAAGGGTTCACAAACTTTCAAGCACCACTGTACATATACTATTCTGTATTCTTTTTGACCCTGTAATAATCTCAATTACCAGTACTCTTTCTTACCCCGTTAACTTCTAATACCTTCATGTACCTTCTGAAAGCCTTTGAAACACGCCTCTTGATTCCTTTTGGACCTATCCTGTAGCCTCTGATACATTCCTATACACTATTCTGCCTTCTTAGACCCTCTAATACCCTCTGACGCTCCCCTGTACTCTTTATTCATTTTGCTGTATTATCATTTTGCTTCAGCTTTCCTCTTATTGCTTCTAGTATAACAACAACAAAGTTAATGCTAATGATAACAGTAACAACTATAATAATGACTAATAATCTTTAAAAAAATAATAGTAACAATAGAATTAATAAGAATAACAAAAATAATTATAGTAATACCCTCACATGGTGCTTGTGTTTGAAATGAGAGAACCTCTTCAGTTTACCATCACTTGTATAATGAAAGAGGAACAGCTGCTGTTTGGCGTCTTTTTATTCAGGCTTGGAATGAAAACTGAACATACTGTCTGTACAAAAGTCCTCATGGTGGAAACATACAGTGAGGTCGTCTGTCTCAAGTGTACTGGAATGTTTAAAAAGCTTTAAAAAAATAAAGGTGGATTACTCCACATCCCAGGGAATAGAATCTATATTTAAACATTTCATATCAAAGATAGAAAATCCATCAGGAAAAGCTTGTTATTCATGCTAAGTCTATAAGGGGGGGCGGGAGGGGAGTTATCTATCGCTCACACTTGCCTCTCATCATGCACACTGTGGGTGGGTGGGTGGGTGTGTGTTGCACAGTGGCCCAGCCACCATATTGAACCTGCGAGACAAATCACCGAATAAATAAAGCATAGCTGGAGGCGATGAGGGAAGCTGAATGCTGATTGGCTGGTTCATGGCGAGCATTAATCATGTAACTGAAGTAAAACTGATCAGAAAGCTCTAAAGCGTCAAACAGTGCAGATATACAGACATACACTCTCTCACACAGACCAGTGCTATGACTTCCACTCATCCAGTGTGTGTATGTATATGTGTTTGTGTGCGTATGTGTGTTTGTGTGTGTTTTTGTTTGGTTGGTTCCAGCATTGCTCCTCCTCTTCCTCCTATTTTGGGTCAGCAGGGCACACACACCAGCATACACACTGCGGAAAAGGAGAAACACACACAGACACGTTTATCTAACTGGTCACACAGTCCAGAAGCATAATGAGTTAAGTGTATATGCAGTATTTAGGGAGGAGTGATTAAGGGTGTGCTGAAACTGTACACTGATCCTTAACCCAAACAAATCACACAGAACTAAATCAATTCATTATTATAGAGTCAGAATTGTAGAGTACAGCTCCAATACTGTAGGCGTGACTGAGGATGCCTAGAGTGATAAAGCATGTCTAGAAAGTGCTAAATTGTCCCTGAAGGGTAATTAAAGGTGTCTAGATGAAATCACCTAGAGAGTGATTAAGGGTGTCTAGAAAGTATAACGGTCACTAGAGTGATTAAAGGGCACCTGGAAAGTGATTAAAGGTGAATATATGAACGTGCAACTAACAAACTTTCAAAGATGCGAATGTGCGTGTGCAAGACATTGAAAATGATAGAAATAAGTGCAAAATTAAAAGCAGTGGCAGAACTTAAAGTTGCGTGTCAGCATGGTAGGTTAGTTTACATCCCTGGCGCTTAACGGGGGTGACCAGAACGTTGTGGTTTACTCCGTCTCACTCGTATTCAGGTTTTATCAAGAAGTGGTTGTGTTACTGACTGCCATGCTTGGCCAGAAAGCGAGAGATGAACACTAGAAGCCGGTACAGAGCAGAGTGTTGTTAAGAAACTGAAAAAAAACACCGGAGAACTGAGTGCAATAACGAAACTAAGACCTGTGCATGCAGAGTCCACAAACAGTCCAAAACACAGGGAACAAGAACTAAAGAAGCACAAATAAGTGGGAACCCGAAACCATAACAGCATGAACTGCACAGAAGCGAAACGTACTCAATTTGTGACAAACAAACAAAATGCAGGAAGTCAGAACGTAAACAAAGGTGACGCAAGGTGCAGGGCGGACATGGAAGGAGCGATGGATGTTGGGAAGTGTAGTCTGGTAAGACCGTGTCCGTGATGCTGACTGTGTACAGTACATACCTTCTTTTTGTGGAATGTCTGGTATTAAGCATAAAAACAGTGATGATCTCACTAACAAGCAGCGAGCCATATGAAGGGACATTAAAATGAAAGTAAGCCAAATCATGTTGGAGGCTCAGAAGCTGGATGCTTAGGCTAATTATGTTGGGCATACAAACCTACTCTTGGAAGAGAACTGGTCCGTATCTTTGGGACATACTGTATTGGGTGAAAAAGGACGCCTAGGTGATACCCTATGGTTTGTATGGGGTGACTAGGGAGTGTTTAAAGGCACCTATGGAGAGACCAAAAGTTTATAGGGAATGGGTTTCTAAAGAATAACCAACTAATGTCTCTGGATTCAATTCGACTGCATTTGCAATGTGCACTAGCTACACACTAGCTTCATCACTCATCCACACTTGGGTCATGGCACACTGCTCACTCCTTCAGCAGCCCTGGTCACTCTCTGGGACTTGCAAGCACTGCTCCCTAGTTTCCATTGTTCAGTCCCTAGACAGCTACTTCAAGGTGGCACCTTTTCTCATAGGAACCACGAGTGACTCAAGTTTGTGGTGACTGGTCCAGATGTAGTGATGCAAGTGTATGTGATTGCTCCAGACACAAGTGTCTATGCTGACCCCAACTGTCATGTTTAAATCTTCTTGTACATCGGTAGCCATGTAAACAAGCTTTGAGACAATGCTTCATTGTAAAAAGCGCTATTTAAATAAATCTGACTTGACTAACAGGGTCCGTTTGTTTGTTTGCCAATTTAGCAGAATCAATTAATCTAGCATGCATGTATTTGGACTGGAGGAAACTGGAGTACCCAGAGTAAGCCCACACAGACACGGGAAGGACATGCAGACTCCACCCTGGGATTGAACCTAGGACCTTCTTGCTGGGAGGTAGCGGTGCTACCCACTGAGCCACCATGCCACCCCAACAAGGTCCGTATTAATAAAGATTGTTCGTGCTAAGAGGAGTTCCTACTGAAATATCTTAAATTGGGGGCGTTTCCCTCAAAGTTACTAGCAGATCCTAGAAAAGATAAAATTCTATACAGTATTTCCCTAATTAAGAGTGCATTTGCGTGTGCATGCGAGTGTGTGTGTGTTAGAGAGATACAGAGAGACTGAGTGAGGGGGTGACAACCAATCACAGTCTTCAAAAGAATGTGTCACACCTAGCAACTGGGTCAACCCCGCCTTCTCACTGAGATAAAAGTTCTTGGCTTGTCCTTGCTCAGAGTTGCTCTGGGATATAATCACTCTTTAGATAAAACTCGAAGCTAGGGTTTTAAGGCTTACTGTTTTTGAGCTAAGTATGGAGCTCTTTAAGAGGTTTCTTAAAATGTTTACGAATACTGTATGGCCCCAGATCTTCACACTAAAAATGAAAAGGAAGAAACAATTGGACCGACAGTGAAGTTCAGGCTTTACTGAGCCAATATGCGACGGACTATATGATTTTGGGTCGTCTAAGTGAAATTCACGTGACTTGCGTCACACAGTGTTCCTACTGGCAGTGTGAATGCAAACCCAAAAAAGTGCTGGAATGAAGTAGTTCCCGGGGGCGCTCCGAATTAGTCCCTAGAAATGTTTGGTGCGAAAGTACCTATTCTCTAGTTACCCTAAGTCATGGCTTTGTCACTCCTTTCACAGCTTTGATAAATACACAGATACGAATACAATCCCTAGGAACCCCCAGTCATGCCCTAGTCACTGGTGACTTTAGTCACAGCACATCGCTCAATAGCCACTCCTTATATACCCTAAATTCTGGCATGAGATCATCAATGGCTGCCTAAATGTACAGGAATGAATCTCTCTTACACTCTTCAGCTCACTGTAGCTCAGAGTCTAACACCACAACCTAACTATAGTGTGTGTATTTCTTACCGTCTCACTGCACGTTCCCTGGTGCACCATTTCCATAACCACCTTTAGATTTCATCTGTGCCTGCACAGAGTTCACCTTCAAAACACACACACACTTGCTCAATTTGGGATTGGACGTAGTTATTAGGAGATAATCTAAACTTGTAAAGTTGCTTTGAGACAATGCTCCATTGTAAAAAGCGCTATATAAATAAATCTGACTTGACACACACACACACACACACACACACACACACACACGTTCAGATTCGAGTCCCAGTTTAGGGTGACTTATAGTCCAGGAATATCTAATCCGTTTCTCATTGTGATCAATAAACTTTAACTTTTATTGGTTATATCACTTCATCTTTGCTCTAATCATAAATTTGTCTTTGATCAGAGATTATCATGCCATGGTAACTTGAATATTTAACCTGCTCTCGGTTCAGTTAAGAGGCAGACACAAAGACAAGACCCTGAATTTACTGCTGTTTTATTTATTTGATTTCTTCACTAATGGGTCACTTTATTTAATGTTTGATTATGTATAAACAGAATATAAACCTAATATCAGTCCAGTAATCTCACAGTGGGTGAGGATAATAGAAACAAAACAGGTCTCACGTTTAACATTAACAGTTATTTATATTTCATGGAAGGTTTCATTTAGCTGTATCTAATAAACCACGAGGTAGAAAACAGAACCTGTATGGAATGCTGTTGGTTATGATGAGGAAGTGAGATACAAATATACAAGAGGAAGCAGAATTGAATGTCACAAACATTTTCCACAAGAAAAATAACATGAAAGAGATTCAGTCCTCCTTCTGCCTTATAGTCACGTCATTTCATGACTATTTAGTAGACCAAGTAGCACTCGTCCTTATCACCTGCTGTATGTGTGTGTCTGTGTTCGTACCACTGTTGTGCGCTGCACACGTTAAATTGGTTACACGAGACTGATCAGCCGATCATAGTTTATGGTAATCATGCTGAAAACCGGCCGATCGATTGGTGCATCTCTAAAACTGACTAGGTGTGACTAGTAGGGCTGTGCTTAAAAATAAATAAATTAATTTGATAGAGCAATATATCGCAATATTTATTTTTGCGATATACAACATCGATTTTCAGCTCAAAATATGGACTTATTTGAAGGAAGAAAAATCACATTTTAAATGGGGTATAAACTCCAATCCCCACTCCTGTGGATGATGATTATCTCCTCTGAACTATCAATGTGATGTATTAAGACGACTCGTATCGTACATCGTAGCTTGTATTTCAGCTGTGTTTATATTTTCAGTGATCTATGTGGAATATTGCAATATATCACAATATGCATCAGATCGCAATGTATCGTGATATAATCGTATCGTGACCCATGGATTGTGATGCGTATTTTATCATGAAGTCCATTCCAATACCCACCCCTAGTGTTGATCCTAATTCGTAGGAACAAGTTACTAAGGTGTGGGAATGAGACAATTAATGACAATTAGCAAGATTACCTCACTCCCACACCTTAATTATGTCATTCCCACGCCTCACTAACTTGTTGCTACGCATTAGGATCTCATTCCCGCACCTTAGTACGTCGTGGCCATGCCTTTCATTTTAGTAAGACGAAACATCACCAGCAGGGTTCCGTAACTAACTCTGCCTGCTCCACTGTATTAAGCTACCTTATACATCAAAGATGTAGGAACCAGGTAGAAATTTTCCCATACGAAATAAAGGATACAGAGCTCCCATTATCACAATATCCATTATCCTAAACATATTCAGGAAGCAGATCCATTCAGCTAACCCAACGTTTCAGTGTGCAGAAGATCACACATATGGTGTGTATGAAACAGCTCACGTGACTTAGAGGAATAAAGTTGTGTTCAACTCACAGCTGGCAGACCCATGCCCATATCCCCTGATCCCACGTGCGTCATGTGAACAAAGTTGGTAGGTTCTCCGATCATGGACCGATCGATTCGCCGCCTCCTCTTCTGCACAACACAAACACAAAACATAAA
The DNA here is from genome assembly GCA_025084515.1 of Ancistrus triradiatus. Taxonomy (NCBI): domain Eukaryota; kingdom Metazoa; phylum Chordata; class Actinopteri; order Siluriformes; family Loricariidae; genus Ancistrus; species Ancistrus triradiatus. The sequence continues at coordinate 14,287 of JAJAGP010004687.1, forward strand.
TGATGAACACACAAAAAGCCCGTTCCTCCTAATCAGTCTTACCTAACATCCACTCAAGTCCAACATTTACTACATCCTGTTCCTACACTACCCACAATGCAGTCACACTACTCCGTGATAACCACACCACTAAAGGCTCAGCCTCAGCAGATTTCTCATTAGGAAGACATCAGAAATGCAGAATAATTAAAGAAACGCCCCGGAAGGAGAGACCGGAGTGTTACTGATCACACCACTGTGATCTACACACAAGCTACTGAAAATGTTTTCATGCAAGATGGTCTGAATCATCTTCAGGACCTACTAATGAAGTAAGTAGATAAGAAACACATCCACATCGCTGCATCATTTCACAGTAGGAAGATCAGGATGCCTTCTGCAATCCTTTATGTTGTAGGTTCTCCAACCAGACTTATTTGCTTACTGACATTTACACTGCCACTAAAGCTGAACACGTCTGCACTGGACAAGCAAGGAGAGCCAAGCCATTAGAGAGCCATTACATTTTCATTTATATAATACAGTGGTACCTCAGTTCTCGACCACCTCAGAACTCCCAGAATTCGGTTCTTGACTAAAAAAATTTCTCTCGGGACTCATCGTTTGCTCAGTACTCCGCAAACCTGATTAAACTTGTATGAATCGAGCTGCGCGACAGTTTCAGCTGAAACTGAATCCACGATTCACTACACAGTTATTCAGTTTCACAGTCGCCTTACTCAGTGAAGACCTGTGTTTATCGTGTTTTTCTTTATTTTTACATCTACAGTACTGTATTCTTAGCTCAAATACGTTTCCATGGGTCCTAAAATGGTTAGTAATGACAGGAACTGAATCCTCTTGCCTTTCAGGCTGGGCAGTTCACCAATAAAGTGTGTTTTACTTTTCACTTTCAACCCATTACTTAGTAAATTACATGATATTTTTCAATCACTGTCTTATAAAAGACAGTTTGCGTTAATGATTTTGGCCATCTGTAGGTTAATGTAAGTGTTAATGTGCAATAGGCTCTGCTATGATACAGTATAGAGTATATTAAACTCATTGGTTCATGTTACATTTAACTTATGACGGATTTGTCAGAACATATGCCCATAGTAAATCATGGACATGTAAAATACGACTCCATTAATGCATACAATGCCTTTTGCACTGTGCATTTTCTGGGGGTCTGGAACGGATTCTTTAAGCTTTGCATTATTCCTCATGGGAAAAATTAGCTCATTACTTGTCGTTTTCGGTACTCGACAAACCTTCTGAAATGAATTAACGATGAGAACTGAGGTACCACTCTATATTTATATATACATACATACAGGTATGCACAGTATAACACCTTTTTGGACAATGTCAGTTCACATATCCAGTACGCCCTTGGTCCGTAATGGTTATGATCTTAATTATCACAGTAAAGAACCTACAGTGATGCTTGAAAGGTTGTGAACCCTTTACAATTTTCTATATTTCTGCATAAATATGACCTAAAACATCATCAGATTTCTAAGTCCTGAAAGTAGATAAACAGAACCCAGTTAAACAAATGAGACAAAAATATTATACTTGGTCATTTATTTATTGAGGAAAATGATCCAATATTACATATTAGCGAGTTGCAAAAGTATGTGAACCTTTGCTTTCAGTAATGCCCCCCCACCCCCACCCCGTGCAGCAATAACTGCAACTAAACGTTTCCTGCAACTGTTGATCAGTCCTGTACACCGGCTTGGAGTAATTTTAGCCCATTCCTTCATACAGAACAGATGTTGGTGGGTTTCCTCACATTACCTGCTCGCTTCAGGTTCTTCGACTTGTGTGCTTAGGGTCGTGGTCTTGCTGCAATACCCACCTTCTCTTGAGATTCAGTTCATGGACAGATGTCCTGACATTTTCCTTTAGAACTCTCTGATATAATTCAGAATTCATTGTTCCATCAATGATGGCAAGCCGTCCTGGCCCAGATGCAGCAAAACAGGCCCAAACCATGATACTACCACCACCACCACCACCATGTTTCACAGATGGGATAAGGTTCTTATGCTGGAATGCAGTGTTTTCCATTCTCCAAACATAATGCTTTTCTTTGAAACCAAAAGGTCTATTTTTGGTCTCCAATCCAATCCACAAAAACATTCTTTTCTTCCAAATTAGATAGCCTTCCTGGGCTGTCCACCTGATCTTTAGCCAAAACTGCAGACGAGCCAGCAAATGTTCTTTTTTGGGAGAACAAAGCGTTTCCCACCTTGCAAACCCTGCCATGGCACAACCAATCCATTGGTTGTTCCAGTGTTCCTTCTGATGGTGCTCATGAACATTAACAATTAGCCCCAATGGGTGAGAGAGGCCTTCAGTTGCCTTAGAATTTAACCCCTGGTTGGTGCTTTGTGAACCCACCCACCTAATTACACAACGCCCCTTGCTCTTTGGAGTGATCTTTGTTGGAGCGAACCCCACTCCTGGGGAGGGTAACAATGGTCTTGAATTTTCCCGAAAACACCCTCCATTTGTAAACACAATCCATGTTCTGACTGTAGATTTGGGGAGCCCCCCCAAAAACTTCTTTAGAGATGGTTTTTGCAAAAAAACCTTTTTTCCCCAGCCTCAGAAATCTTTCTTTGTACGGGCCATGATACACTTCCACAAACATGTGGTGTGAAGAGCAGACTTTGATAGATCCCTGTTCGTTAAATAAAACAGGGTGCCCACTTACACCTGATTGTCATTCCGTCGATTGAAAACACCTGAGTCTAATTTCACCTTCAAATTAACGGCTAATCCTAGAGGTTCACATACTTTTGCCACTCACTAATATGTAATATTGGATCATTTTCCTCAATAAATAAATGACCAAGTATAATATTTTTGTCTCATTTGTTTAACTGGGTTCTCTTTATCTACTTTTAGGACCTGATGATGTTTTAAGACCTGGGCACGGAAAAATATAGAAAATTCTAGAGTTCACAAACTTTCAAGCACCACTGTAGGTAGACTCGTCACCAATTCGGCCGATGACTAGCATATTGATATAACCTTGTTTCTATTGTAAATATAGCCATTGATACAATGCTAAATAAAAACAAATAAACCAACAATGAAGTACTAATGGCTGTAATCTGACAAAACAGCAAGTAATCACTAATCTGATGATTAATGAGCATGTTAAGTGCATGTGAAGGTTACTTACAGGTTGTGGTTGTTCGGCGATGCAGCAGCTGAAACACACCCAGAACTCCGTCATCTCGCTGCACACTCACACACACATACACACACAGACACACAGTCTGTCTCCTCTCTCAGTCTCTTCCTCTGTAGCTCGTGCTTTGTCACTCTATGGTTTTCCTCTTCAGTCTCGCCACAAAACTTCTGCCGGAAGCTGATGATAAACGTTCCTCCTGCGGATACACATGCACACACACGGATCACACTTGAGTAAAATAGTATACAGTACTTGTAGCACTCAAAGCACAATAAGATTAAGACTAAAAACACAGAAGCAGCTGATGTGCAATGCAGCAGAGAGAGTTTCACATGTGCAGCAACTGTCATACATCACACACACCAGCACACAAAACTGATTTACTAGGTGCAGGTGTGTGTCAACAACCAGAACAGACTGATTCACTAACAGCTCTGCAAGGAAAATAACACTTGGTTACTACATATCGGGATATACATACACACTGTGGGGAAAAAAAGTATTTAGTCAGACACTGATTGTGCAAGTTCTCCTACTTAGAAAATGAGAGAGATCTATAATTTTCATCATAACTATACTTCAACTATGAGAGACAAAATGACGAAAAAAATTCAGAAAATCACACTGCAGGACTTTTAAAGAATTTAATTGTAAATCATGGTGGAAAATAAGTATTTGGTCACCCACAAACAAGCAAGATTTCTGGCTCTCACAGACCTGTAACTTCTTTAAGAAGCTCCTGTCCTCCACTCGTTACCTGTATTAACGGCATCTGTTTGACCTCGTTATCTGTATAAAAGACACCTGTCCAAAACCTCAAACAGTCAGACTCCAAACTCAACCATGGCCAAGACCAAAGAGCTGTTGAAGGACACCAGGAAGAAAATTGTAGACCTGCACCAGGCTGGGAAGAGTGAATCTACAATAGTCAAGCAGGTTGGTGTGAATAAATCAACTGCGGGAGCAATTGTTAGAAAATGTAAGACATACAAGACCATTGATAATCTCCCTTGATCTGGGGCCCCATGCAAGATCTCATCCTGTGGGGTCAAAATGATCATGAGAACAGTAAGCAAAAATCCCAGAACTACAAGGAGGGACCTGATGAATGACCTGCAGAGAGCTGGAACCAAAGTAACAAGTTCTCCTACTTAGAAAGATGAGAGAGGTCTGTAATGTTCATCATAGCCATACTTCAACTATGAAAGACAAGATGAGAAAAAAAAATCCAGGAAATCACATTGTAGGATTTTTAAAGAATTTTATTGTAAATCATGGTGGAAAACAAGTATTTGGTCACCCACAAACAAGCTAGATTTTTGTCTCTCACAGACCTGTAACAACTTCTTTATGAATCTCTTCTGTCCTCCACTCGTTACCTGTATAAATGGCACCTGTTTGACCTCATTATCTGTATAATGACACCTGTCCACATCCTCAAACAGTCAGACTTCAAACTCAAGACCAAGGAGCTGTCGAAGGACACCAGGACGAAAATTGGAGACCTGTACCAGTCTGGGAAGAGTGAATCTACAATAGGCAAGCAGGTTGGTGAGAATAAATCAACTCTGGGAGCAATTGTAAGAAAATGGAAGAGATCCCGTGGGGTTAAAATGATCATGAGAATGGTGAGCAAAAATCTGATGAATGACCTGCTGATGAAATCTCATGAAAACCTGATGAATGACCTGCAGAGAGCTGGAACTAAAGTAACAAGGTTACCATCAGTAACACACTACGCCGAGAGGGACTCAGATCCTGCAGTGGTAGGCGTGTCCCCCTGCTTAAGCCAGTACATGTCCAGGCCCGTCTGAAGTTGCCAGAGAGCATATGAATGATCCAGAAGAGGATTGGGAGAATATCATGTGGTCAGATGAAACCAAAATAGAACTTTTGGGAAAAACTCAACTTGAGTTGCACCATACCTACTGGGAAGCATGAGGGTGGAAACCTCATGCTTTGGGGCCGTTTTCTGCAAAGGGGACAGGACGACTGATCTGTGGTAAGAGAAGAATGAACGGGGCCATGTATCGTGAGATTTTAAGCCAAAACCTCCTTCCATCAGTGAGAGCATTGAAGATGGAACGTGGCTGGGTCTTGCAGCATTACAATGGTCCCAAACACACCGCTCGGGTAACGTAGTGGATCCGTAAAAAGCATTTCAAGGAATGGCCTAGCCAGTCTCCAGTCATCAACCCAAAAGAAATTTTGTGGACGTTGAAGGAGTTGAAAGTCTGTGCTGCCCCAAAACATCACTGTTCTAGAGGAGATCTGCATGGAGGCATGGGCCAAAATACCAGCTACAGTGTGTGCAAACCTGGTGAAGACTTACAGGAAATGTTTGACCTCTGTCACTGCCAACAAAGGTTATGTAACAAAGAATTGAGTTGAACTTTTTTCATTGACCAAATACTTATTTTCCACCATGATTTACAATTAAATTACTTCAAAATCCTACAATGTGATTTCCTGGATTTTTTTTTTCCATTTTGTCTCTCATAGTTGAAGTGTACCTAGGATGAAAATTACAGACCTCTCTCATTTTTCTAAATAGGAGAACTTGCACAATCAGTGGCTGACTAAATATTTTTGCCCCACTGTATGTGACTGATATGACCTTCTGTGCGTGTGTCGCTGAAATGGCCATTGATGCTGATGGCGACATGAAATAAACAAACAGATGTTTACTACAAAACAAGGAACCAAAACAAATTAAAGAAGCCCTTAACTATATCCTGAATATACTTTGATACTAACCCAAACCTTTTGCCAAAAAGTCCACAACAAATGAGTTAACAATTCCCTACCTTTCTTAACACAGTATGCTACAAAGACGTATGGTTTATATAAACTACCAAGTAATGTTAGTATGAAATACAAAGTGTAAATAAGAAAAGATGAAAGGAAAAACAATTAAAACGGGAAAAAAAAAATTAACAATTAAATGATAGAATTTAATTAATTATTAGGGCTATTCCCTTATCTGTACATGTCATATATTTGTGTGCATAAAGCCTGGTTGGGGTTGGTGTGGAACAAATATCATCACAATGACAACACTTCTCAACCAATCAGAATGTAAGGGTATAACCTGACCCATTTCATCTTTGTGATAGACTCAGAGAGTCATGTTGGCCAAGCTAGGAGGGATTAAGGCAACTTTACCTAGAATCTTACATATAAAACAGGTCATATAAACTCTGCACCAACATGGAGGTCCTGTGTTTGCTCAGGCAGAACTACTCAGGGAGCTCCTCAAACTGAAAGTGGTCGAGCTAAAAAAAAAACACAACACACAACTGAATAACAAATGAGACACCACTTTAGGGAAGTTGCTGCCTTCCTACAGACCTGCGTGTGCACACACACACACATGACCAAACCTGACGAAGTTCTGTGGTGTAATTAGTTCACACACCCTTGAATAACATATCAGATCATATTCATGCATGAGGGATTTGGTAATTCCCTGATAAGCACCGAAACTCAACCCAGGAAATTACTGCATCAGTTCACGCTCTGTTTTTAGTTCCGTTTTTAATTATTTGCTGTTTTAAGTATTAGTTTACGTATATAATATGAAAGACTTTTAAAACTTATGTTATTACTGATTTGATGGTGAAATGATTCCACAACTGAATGACGTCTGCACGGAAGGTTACAGAACAGCCAAGCAAACAAACCCTGTTTTTAATTATGTGTTGGGAGGGTCGCCTCACAGCTCCAGCGTCTCCGGTTTGATCTCAACCTCAGACTCTGCCTGTGTGGAGTTTGCATGTCCTCCTTGTGTTTGTGTGGGTTTACTTCGGGTGCTCTGCCTTCATCCCACGATCCAAAGACATGCACTAGGTTAATTGATAACACCAAATTGACCCGATCAGAGTATGTATGTATGACTAGTTTGCTTGTAACCTGGTATCTGCCACTATATAGCCACTGATGCTGAAAGCGACGTAAATAAACCAAACAAACAAATTCTCAGTACCCCACATCCCCCTGATCCAGGCAGTGTCACTGAAAGGCACTCTATGCCTTCACTCATACCAATAGGCACTTTAGCACCAAGGGATCATTCACAGTTCTTAGAACGGAGTGGATATACAGTCTGACCTCGTTATCTCGCCAACCTCATCTCTCGCCACCTGTGATGGCAGAACAGATTTCCTTCCATGATCTTTACCTCAAAGCCACCAAACACACCTCTTGCCCTCGTCAAGCTTAAAATGTGAAAAAATGTCTTGCCAGCAATTAAATTCTACCCCGCTAAGCTGCCATGTCTCAGACCGTCGGTAGATAACACTTTAATCCAACTTTAAATTTGCAATACCGGATGAGGAACATCCCCTGTCTGTTAGCAGACTCTAGACACTGGTTGAAATATGGATGGGATTGTTCTACAGAAGCCATGTCTCGATATTAGAAAGAACCAATCGGTAGGCAAGTCTTGGCCACTTTGTAGTGGCGGTATGTGCATGCGCAGCAGCCAGAATAACCTTAATTTGTATTTTTCTGTGTTATTTGAACCCAACGATGCAAGTAAGTTATATATCTTTTTTGTCCAATTATACCAGCGATTCTAAATACGCATTTTATTACACATTAATTTCTCTTTCCGTTTCAGATATATTAAAGTCTCTCCCCATTCAAAGAGATAGGAGTCTGGTCTTGTATGGCTGAAAATAACTGCCCGGTGGTGTTACCAAGATGGTGGCGGAGTGAACAGACTTCTCTTATAATGACAGCATATTCTGATCTAGAAATCAGATTAAGAAATCCAGTAATGTGAGCTGTTTTTTTTTTTTTTTTTTTTTTTTTTTTTTAGTAAACGTATTTCGACCTGTATATTGTTAATCTGATGTCAATCGGGTTTCTCACGCTGTGGCACATGTGCCGAGCAAGATAGTAGAATTAAACATGGTTTTTTTTTTGTTTTTTGTTATGGTCCTCCTATTCAAGAATTTTTTTGCCGAAGTAATTTCCACACACAAATCCTGCCGTACTTTCTTTGCTAAATAAATGCATTGCAACACTCTGATTTTGCTTCAGCTGGCCATTTAAGCCTGACTAACAGCAATTTGTGGTTGCGCCAGTCCCAAATTACTCCTGTAAAGAAACTGTTTGGTACAAAAATGATAATGGTGACTATCAACAAGGCCATAGTAAGGAGAAAGTGTTGTACACGGGAATGAATGTCGATATGGCAGATTCTGTGCGACGACGCGCTAATTAGAATTGTAGATTATGTTCAATTAGGGGTCTAATTCTACGAATAACAATATAACATCAGGTATTATAAATATTTCCAATTAGCTCAAGTCGCAAGTGAGATGCAGGCAAGGAAGAAAGAAGCTTGTGAAGCTGCTCAGTGCTTGCCAAATAGGAGTACTCTCATACGTCAAAACCTCACTGTTCGGTGCACGTAGTTTTGCGTTTTCACCTTGCATTCTCCTTTAAATGAATTACACTCCGTATGCATGCTTTTAGAATGCACAGAGCTCAAGTACAGCAGCAGAATTTCTGATTTGATCTCCTGTTTGTTATCACTGTACTGGGCTCTCCTCTGACAGCTCTTTTTTTCCTTTTTCCTTCCCAGTTCGAACATGTCTGGATCACCAGTCCTTCCATGTATCCTGCTGTGTGCATGCCTCCATACCCCAAAACCAAAAGAGAAGAAAGGCCACAGGAGAAAGTGGAGTGCCATTCCACAGCACAACATATTTTTCCCCGGCAAAAGGCAGAATTGTACAGCAAGCGACAAACAGCAGGGAGGAATGGCTAGAGACATACCCCCATCCGACAATCTCACTCTCTGATACGACCATGTGTGTCTGTGTAGCACTCAGACAGCCCCGCAATACCCTCAAAACTCGAATATGCAGTGGCGTATTTGGGTACTGCACTATCCAAGCACTTTACATCTGTTTCTTCTAGCACTAATTTATAATACAAGATACAGATGCTCCACGATTTACGATGGGGTTACATTCTGACAAACCCATCAGAAAACGATTCTATCGCAAACCAAGGAGTTTAATATATACTGTATATATACACACATCATAGCCTAGTTTACCTTAAACATGCTTAAAATACTTACATTAACCTAAAGTTGGGCAAATCATTAACATAAAGCTTATTTTCTAATAAGGTGTTGAATATCTCATGAAATTTATTGAATAATATACTTAAGGTTAAAAGCAAAAATAAATTGATTGGTCCATTGGTGGACTGAGGGTGCTGCTGCTGCTCACCTCAAACAGCTTGCTGCAGCCCAGATGACACGTAGCTATAGGAGAGTATCGTACTGTGCATCACTTACCCGGGGAAAAAACAAAATTCAGAATACAGGTTCTGCCAAATGTGTATTATCGTATTCCCACCATAAAGTGAAAAGTATCGTAAACCGATCCCATCATAATCTGAGGAGCACCTGTAATATTATTTAAACAAACATTAGCTCACAATCAATCACTGAATAAAATAAAACAGATTGTGTGTGTGTGTGTGTGTGTGTGTATATATATATATATATATATATATATATAGCCAAGTATGCTACTGTTTATAGCAGATAAGAAATATGGTTGGGATGATGCAGATGTGTCCTCTATTTTCATTTAGATCTCATTTTTGGAGCATAAGAGCAGAATATACATATAAACTCACATATACATTTTTGCACTTTTGTCACTTTATCAATAGGTGGATTCTTATTTATACAGAAATAAAACAAGCCTATGGTTGAAATGACGTTGATTTGTCAGATATGTTAAGTTGGATCGGTTGGGAGCATTGAATAATTATCATTTCTGAAATCACTGATATATGACCCTCAACGTAGAGCCTGTTTTTAATTTTGGCCCTCTCTGTCATTGAGTTTGACACCCCTGGTCTTCACAGGGAGTGAAGAAGACAAGCTTGCTGTTTGCTTGGTGAAAGTAAACCATTAAGGTTCAAGTGACTGCACTAGGCCTGTTTGTTGACCTAAAGGTGGCTTGACTTTTCACTTGTATTACCTGGCACACTTGTTTTAAATTTAAAAACTAAAAATATTACCCTTTATTTTATTTGGAGATGGGTGATAACCATGGTCCTATATAATGGCAAATAATGGTCCTATAACCATTTTTAATGTTGATATGTAAGAAGTTGGGCAGTGTGGTGGTGCAAGTGGTTAGAGTCGACAACACCTCACACGGTCACATCTCCCGCACTTCCCTTCCCCATTTCTACCCAACCCTCATTCTCTGCCTGTTAGTGTTTTACGTGTAATCCCTGTGTCCGCGTGGGTTTAACTCCGGGTACTCTCTGCTTTCCTTCCACATGTCAGAGACCATGCATGTTAGGGTTAAATCTTCTGTTTCTAAGTGCGCTAGTGTGTTTGTCCACGATGGATTGTCAACCTGTCTATGGTTGGTAGTTTGTACCACATCAAGACATCCCGCTTTTCCCATTCACTCCTTACCAGGATGGACGGATAAGAATACATTTCCATTAAAGTGAACAAAAAATGTTTCTGTAAGCTGTAATTTACATTTCTTAAAAAGAAATAAAATCAGAACCAGACAAGAAAATTGCAATCATTGAATCTATAGTTTATCACCACAACTAAAACTGAAACTTATACTAAACTCAAATATAAACAAACAGTGAAACTAAAATGTATCTCTCACTCTCTCACTCACACTCTCTCTCACTCACACTCTCTCTCTCTCTCTCTCTCTCTCTCTCTCACTCACACTCACACTCTCTCTCTCTCTCTCTCTCACACACACAGCAAAATCAATCATGCAGCTGTGACAAATCCAATTCTAAAAGAATCCAGTACTACAATGAAACAAACACACACCTGTGTTTAGCTGAGATTCCTATTTACAACAGCATCACCTGTAACAAATAAACAGGAAATAGAAATGACTTAAGCAGAAAGTTGAAGTTCTTCCCTTCTCTCTCTCTCTCTCTCTCTCTCTCTCTCTCATACACACACACTTACTTTATGTTACGTACTTCATTACACTTACGCATACTAAAAGAAATACTGTACACTCATTCTATTTAAATTTAAAAGTTTGACCCGAATAAATCTCACCTTCAGCATCAGTGGCTCCGTCGTCACTTAACGTGTAAATCACACCAAGCTCACTGAAAGTTTAAAAAATGAATAATACATTATCTGGTTATAAATAAAGGAACGATAAAGCTTTTTATACAGCACTCAGGCTATCTGGCTAACACTTCAGCTAAGAGCTAGCGGTTAGCAATCGGACCAAGGAACTGATCCACTCAACTTTTCTCTATCTACCTCGGATTAAAGTTGCTCTGTAATTCTGTTCCTTGAACTATAAATCCTGATTATTTTATCTTCATTAGAATAAGCTGATTAAAGCTGACAAGATACAAATAAAACCATAAAAAGCGAACCTGAAACAACTTCCTCTCCAAGTCCTGTCATAAAAAGTCTCTAGATTTCCTCCCTGCGCTCCAAACACACGCCGACCTACATACCATATACCTAACTAGCTCGTTCCTGGTCATAAGATGGAGATCAGCGTACTCTATAGTACGCATGCGTAAAGCTTTCATACGGGCGTGTCCGAGTGCTTTCCTGCCCGGTTCACGCTACGCATGTGTACTGGCGATCAACGGTCGGGCGTGTGCAAGTGTGTGACGTTTTACTGGTTTACGTTTGTGATATAGTTACTTGATCTTTTTTCACTAATTATCACTTTATGAGTTTATACGTGATACGGAATTATACTATGAATATTGAAAACTATAGAAAGCTGAAAATAGTACTATTATAAATCTATTTTAACAGAGCTCAGAGATTGAACACGAGTTTCAGAACAAGCACCAGGTGGCGCCAGACACGCCGTTTGAATTTAGTCTTTTTGTAATAATTGTTTAATTGAAAGATGATTTTATATATGTATCGTATAATTGCGATTAACTTCAGTGTTTAGTGTTTATGTTTTTGTGAAACTTAGTGCTTTTAATTATTTTTTTATTGATGTTTCGATATTAGGTTTAGTTGTAGTTTTATAACGATGGATGGTGTATAAGGTGTATGGTAGTTTTCTCCCTTAGTTTTGGAACCACTGTTATTGTTATGAAACAGTCGTGTACAAGAAAGTACGAGAAAGAAACCACTGGATCTGATTTTCAGTTCTGATCGGATTAACTTTCACATGAGCCTCTGAAACTTGATACAGTGCTTAAATCTCATGAGAAGCAGTGGTTCAGGTCAGAGATCAGATCCTCATGTGGTTAATTTCCAAAGAAGAAAATTCAGATTTTGTAACACTGATACCACTCAGTTTCTTTCTAATTCATGGTTGCGAGGAGCTGGGGCATAACTGGCAACATAAGATGGGAACCACCAGTGAACAGAATGCCAAGTCAGCACAGTATACATGCACTCACACAGAAGGACACTTTAGAGACACCAGTTGACATAACGCATGGGAGGAAACCAGATTACATTCAAACAGGCATCAAACCTGAGTGTCTAGAGCTATGAAGCAACAGTGTTTACCATAATTGTATTATAAAAGGCATGTGCTACTGACCCAGCCACCATAAGTCCAGGATGTCTATAGATCACCAAATGAATTTCATATGACCAGAGACAGGATACAGTACAGAGACGCTCAGCACTGCAACCAAGTGCTGTACAGACTGAGCCACTCTGGTTCATCCTTAGCCTCTGGCCAGGTTTGGTTTGTCTGGGCACCATGACAGCAAAGTGCCTTCATGGTTTTGTAGCATTTTCCCCTTGTGGTGAACAGAGATTGAGTGCTCACATCACCAGGTGACTCAGGAGTACTGAGTTGCAAGTACTAGGTTGATAGGGTGTGATGAGGAGTATGCCTGCAGGAAATTATGTAGTTAATAAACACAATGCATACGGAAAGTCTTCAGACCCTCATAAGTTTTCCTCCTCATTTGGAAGTCAATACCTCATAATGACAAAGTGAAAACAGAAATTTAGAAATTGATTGAAAATGAAAAATACTCTTAAATTGAAAATGTAGCTCTGAGGCCTCCCATTTCTCTTGATCATCTTTGAGATGTTTCTACACCTTCATCAGAGTCCACCTGAGGTAAACGAGGAGGAAAGAACTGCAGAGCTTAGAGACAAAATTGTGTGGAGGCACAGATCTGGAGAAGGATACAAAAAACTCTGCTGCACTGAAAGTTCCAGAAGGTGAACCATCAGTGCTGCACTCCACCAATCTGGACTTTATGTCAGAGTGGCCAGACAGAAGAGTCTCTTTAGTAAAAGACATGAAAGCCTGTCTGGAGTTTGCTAAAAAAAACAATCTCAGACTGTGAGAAACAAGACTGATGAAACCAGACTCTGGTCTGATGAAACCAAGATTTAACTTTTTTGGCCTCAATTTTAATTGTCATGTCTGGAGGAAACCAAGCACTGCTCATCACCTGCCCGATTTAGAATATTTTCTAAAATTCTGTATTCACTTTGCCATTATGGGCTATTTAGTGCAGAATGATGGGGGAAAACATTTTTTTATTATAGCACAAGACTGCAACATGACAAAATGTAAAAAAGCCGAAAGGGTCTGAAGACTTTCTGAATACATTGTATGTAAAGCTTATGAATATATAAAGCTGAATTTCTATCTCCTGCATTCTAGCTCATATCATTCTGATCTATAATTAATTAATCAGTCATTAATTAATTAATGAAATTAAATTACAACCCCAAATCAGAAAATGTTGGGATGGTATGGAAAATGCAAATTAAAATACAAGTTTACTTTTATTTCATTGCAGACAGTATGAACCCAATATATTTCATGTTTTTTTCTGGTCATCTTCATTTCTTTTGATAATAATCATTCATTCCTGCATTTCAGGCCTGTAACGCATTCCAAAAAAGTTGGCACAGGGACGATTTAGGGCAAGTAATGAGGTAAAAATGAATAATGATGTGATTTCAAACAGGTCATGTCAACACGTGATTGTAATTGTGATTTGGAACAAATGCAGTATCCACAAAAGGCTAAGTCTTGAGGAGTAAAAATGGGCAGAGGATCTAAAGTTAATCAAGACACGTGTGAGAGAAAGCATGAACAAATACCTCAAAGAAATATTGGAAGGGATCTACATATGTCTCCCTCTACAGCAATCTGGAGGAATTTCAGTGAGTAAAGGTCAAAGGCATGACCCTAAACTGAAGAGGGGTGGTCAGTGATCAGATGTTGCAGCATCAAGAACCATCATTCATCAATAGCTGATAGAACCACATGGGCAAGGGATTACTTTATCAAACCTTTAACAAGTACTACAATATGGAGTTACATTCACAAATGCCACTTAAAATGTTACTGTGCAAAAAATAAGTCTTATGTTAACCACAGAAGTGACGTCATCTTGTCTGGGCTCAGAGTCATCTGGGATGGACCATGACACAGTGGAAACATGTATTGTGGTCAGACGAATCAGTATTTCCAAGGATGCCCATGCATTTTTCAACAAGACAATGTAAAACAAGCCAAATCAGTAAAAGTTAGGACTGAAATAGGTAAATCCTTTTCAATCTTTCTTTGAGAGAAATGATAAACTGGAGATCTCTGCCCATCATTACCACTCAAAGACTCAGCCTTTCGAGGATACAGCTTTTGTACCAAACCGTGATCATAATCACTTGTTGACATCAGCTGTCTTAAATCACAATATTATTTAGTTTTTTAATTCGTCTCTAACCCTAAATTGCCTCTGTCCCAACTTTTTTGGAATGTGTTGCAGGCCTGAAATACAGGAATGGATGATTATTAGCAAAGGAAATGAAGTTGACCAAAAAAAAAAAAAAAACATGAAATATCTTGGGTTTATACTCTCTGCAATCTGCAAAAATAAAAGTCAAAGTAAATGTAAGGAACACTGCAGTTTTTATTTAAAATGAGCATTTTCCAAACTGTTCCAACTTTTTCTGACTTGGGGTTCTATAACACTTTATATAAGCAAGTTCTGCGGTTCATTGGGTAGATCCAGGCTCTGGAAACAAAAGTTCATCAGTGCCTGGGTTTGAAACCTTTGAGGGGCTTGCATTCTGAAGGTCAGATGGTGCAGTTAGGGAACCCTGTGATGGACTGGTGCCCTGTCCTGTCTGTACCTCTTCCAGCACCCATTGAATTCTGGGTTTTTAGACACTAGAAACTCCCCACGAGCCTGACCAGAGTAAGCGGGGGTGACAAAGGGTGCTTTGCCTTTTCTTGTATTATACAGTACAATATGATATATTTATTGATTGATCTCTCTCATTCTCTCACACATGTACAGAGAAACATTTCACCCGCTTTATGGTTATCATGAGATCAGCGAACCCAGTAAGTACAACTCGTGTAGTTATCCCGTTCCTCTGGAACGAGTTAACAGCAAAAAGGGCGTGGTTGTGGAAGGTGGAAGGCGAAAGGCGGTGACGACAGCCCTCATTCTGTTTATATAGCCAATCAGAGGCGGTGGTGAGAGCAGAGCAGCGCGCGATGCAGCTCGAGTCTTTCTCTTGGCGGAAGCTCGCGCTGTTACCAACATGGAGGATCTGAGTAGCTGACCTTTATTTTCCTTTTATTCTTCATTTTAACCCCTTACTTTCTCTCTGAGCGGGTTTGTTGTAGTGTGAGAAACATTTCTTCACCTCACCACCGTCACCGTGCTCTTTATCATCCACTACTTCATCATCATCACTTCAAACATGAAGATCATCATTGGAATAGGAGGGTGAGTCTCAAAACTGCACGTGCTGCATTCCACTCGGCTCAGAGTCGGTTCCTATTCCGGCTGTTGAGATTTACGGAGCCAGCTCTCTAGAGTCGAGTGTAAAATGAAAGTAAAACGAGGATGTTTTTAACTTTTCAGTTGAACATAAGGATGTTACATAGGTTCCTGTTACAAAAATATTTTAGTTGTAAAAATACTTTTTGTCACGTTTCTTAATTACTCGATATGTTCCTCTGAGACACGGTGTCTTTCACGGTGCATTAAAAACGATTTACTTAAAGTAAACATGACCACATTGTGATGTTTATATTCTGAAAGGTGACAGCTTGAACTTGAGGCGAATCCGTTTCACTGTATGGAATCGACTCTGACGGTTTGGAGTTCGACTCCCTATAGTTAAAGCTAGGATTCTAAGAATCGACTCTGTTCACAAACAGAGACTGGCCGCGTGTTCACTATAGACCGCGCGCGCTCTGTAATGAATGAAAAGTGCTGTTGATTAATGAGAAATGGATTCAGGATCAGTAGTAAATCGTTGCCAATGACCATAACCAGGGGCATTTCTCGACTACTTCTCGTACTGTGGCGCGCACACAGAATTTAGAGGAACACAGCTGTGCATTTTAGTGGTCTAGCTTTTGGAAATATGCTGGGGAATTATGGGTAACGTAGTGCCTGTTGTGAAGTTGTTGCGTGGCGTGTCGTGTCATTTGCTTCCGCGAATCAATCCAGGATGAAATTGAGTTTTTAACCCCTTGATTTTTATGGGACACTGCAACAGTGTATGATAATAATAACACCTGAAAATAATCTCGTGTAGATGATGAAGCAATATGTAGGAAAGAAGCCAGTTAATTGTCGCTTTTAAAAACAAGATAAACATCATTTATGTTAACCATGCTGTTTTTTTGTTAAGGTTTAAGTGCAGTTTAGCTGTTTATTTTTAGTGCCTCATCCATGTGCATGTGATTTCCTATAATACGTACTTAACAGTGTAATGATAGATATAGAATTTTCTGTAAATAAAATATTTTTGTGGAACAGTATATTTTTCTGGTGTAGTTTTATTGTTCAGTACCTGTTTACTGTTAAAGTGCAGCATGATTTTATTATTTACATGAAATTAGTTGTTGAAGGAAAGAAAACACATACTGTTTAAATATGTGTGCGTATTTTTATACACACAGTACATGTACACTTATTGATCGCTGTTAGTTACATCTCTTGCTACACTCATTGTCCATTTTGTCACTTTCACATACCGTATAGATGCACTTTGTAGTTCTACAATTACAGACTGTAGTCTATCTGTTTCGGTACATACTTTGTCAGGCCCCTTTACTCTTTGTGGTGGATTATTCTCAGCACTGCAGTGACTGATGTGACATCTACAAGGTGGAGCACTTTGGTTGATGTGTCTAGAGTGCACAGTGACTGAACAGCGTTTACAAACTCCAGCAGCACTACTGTCTGATCCAGTCATACCGGCACAACACTCACTAACACACCACCACCTGCAGTGCTGAGAATGACCACCCAAATAGTACCTGATCTGTGGTGGTCCTGACCATTAGAGAACAGAGTAAAGGGGAATAATTAGAGTAAGGGGGGGGTCCGTTCCTTTACACAAATATTAAATCACGAAAACATGTTTGATATAAAACTCTAAATTGTATCTGAGTGTTCAAAGTCTTCCAAAATGTCTTCTGTCCTTTTTTTTTCTTAAAAGATTAGTTGGTAGTCAGCCACACCTGATGCAGCCCTTCACAAGCCTGAAAACAAGATCTTAAATACAGCCAGGAGTGACAGATATCTACAGGTATAACCAGAAAAATACCTAGAAGGTTGTCTAATAGATGTTTTGTGATTAGAAGATGTGTTTAAAAGCCACTGACGTCTTTAAAAAAACATCAGTGATAGAATGAAATTTCTGCTAGAATGTGGAAAGTTTGATTCAGAGAGGTTTGGCAGAGTTGTGTGTACTGATGAATCACGGTTTGAGTTGCATGGTGACGGACGGTCCAGAGAAGTGTATTTGAAATGCAACAGTGAATGCATCTGTGCTACTCTTAAGCATTGAGGTAGAGGTGTTGTGGTGTGGGGAGCTGAACTGTGAAGTCAGTTTGGAATGCAGGAAAATATTGCAGAAAGGTTTGCTCCTCACAGTTGAAAAGTTTTCTAAAGAGGAACTATCACATGATTTTTCAAGGACATGTTCCTGCTCACACTGCGAAAACCACCGAGAAGTGGATGGAGTACAAGTCAATCATGCTCAGATTTCAGAGAAGAGATTTGAAACCTATAAAGAATATTTACTGTGACATTAAACACAAACTGACTGGGAAACATTTTTCTACTACTTGTCAACCGTTTGAAGACATTACCAATGAGTGGAACAGCACTGACTCCTGTAAAAAGCTGTCTGCAAGTTCAGCCACAAGGAAATCAAAGGAAATGCTGTCCCAGTTAACCACTGAGTTACTTAACTTGGTTAATTTTTTTTTGTAATTTCCTGACCAATTATTTGCTGTTTAGAACACGAACACACACACCGAGGAATGAATTGTAATATATTAACAAATGTTTTGGAGCCCTTGGTTGAATGCCATGTGCTTGGTGTGTGCAGTGATTCTAATCGGTGTGTTTAATAAAAAATAAAAGAATAACACTGTGTTCTTAGCTTATACGGTATGTTTTGTTAGGACGTGAATGCCGAAGGGTTGACAAATGTTTTTTGCTCCAGTGTTGCTTCATAGTTTAATAGTAATTCAAGCATTCCACTGAGGTGTCTACACTTTGGGCTGATGTGTAGCATTAATGAGTGTCTGTCTGTATTTATGAACTGTTTTGCTCTTCCTCCAGGGTGACTAATGGGGGTAAAACCACCCTCACTGATAAACTGCGCCATATCTTGCCAAACTGCTGCGTGGTGCATCAGGATGACTTTTTCAAGGTTAGTCACACACAACTGTTTCAGTATTTTAACCCGACTTATCCTGGCCAGGGTGGGTGGCACGGTGGCTTGGTGAATAGTTCTGTTGCCTCACAGCAAGAAGGTTCTAGGTTCGATCCCAGGTGGAGCACCCTGTGTCCTCTCTGTGTAGAGTCTGCATGGGTTTAGTCCGGGTACTCCAGGTTCCTCCCACAGTCAAAAGACGGGCATTGGGTTAATTAATGACTCGAGTGTGTGTAAAGATAGTATATAACTAGTTTTGATGTAACCTCGTGTATCGATGTAATCTTGTGTCTGCCCCTAAAATGGCCATTGATGCTTTAGAAATATTAAATAAGCCCAAATAAACACACAAACATCCTGGCTAGGGCTATGGGGGTTTGTGGAGGTGCATGTACCTTAAATGGGTCTCCAGTCAATCATGGGGCTTGTCAGGGGTCGACGTTGCATGACCTGCCTACAGCCGGACAGATCTCAAACTCATGCCTGTGTAACAGCCAGAAGGCACTTCCTTGTGTGTTTGTCTACAGAACCCTCCACAATTATGGCACCATTTGTAAAATAATGTGTTATGACATTTACATTTTGGTGGGGAAAAAAAAATCCTCAACAAGAATTATTTTTAACCAAACCACATGCCAGAACCCTTGCATTTAATACTTTGTACAACATCCATTTGCCAATAAAACAACACTTGGTCTTCTCCTATAACATCTTATAAGGCTGGAGAATATAGAGCAGGGAAATGTAAACAGTTCCAGTGTTTTGTACAGGGTTCTAGGTCCTCTCTTGGGGACTGTCCTCTTTAGGTCACTCCACAGGTTTTCTATCGGCTTTAGATAATAAAATGTCCTGTTGTTTTTCATTAAGGCCACGGTGCAGTTTGCCTTAAAAAGGACGTGAGGGCCTTTGTACTCCAAATCCACCTTTAGTATTTGGTTTTCCTGAAGAGCATTTTGTTTTTGTTTGTTTCATTTGACTATGAACATGGTTACAGTCAAAGTTCCCAGTAGCGTTAAGTAACTCAGGCACTTATGTTTCTGGTTAGATAACACGAGAAGGCGTTTTCCCCTGGCAAACCCTCTGTTCCACCATGCCATCTGGTGTGGTCATAGAACTGTCATGTGTCATGATAGTTCTAGAGAACACCGAGGACCCCAGTATGCTACTTTTTGCCTATGATTCTCCAACAGTGGATCCTTGAGATTTCTTTCCACCTCTTTTTTCATTCTCTTCATGTGCATGGGGACAGGATAAACTAGTGTTCTCATCTATGCTAGTTTGTTACTGTTTTGGATGAATGGAAGGGGGTTTTTTTTTTTTGTTTGTTTTGTTTTTTAATTTCCTGGTCAGAACCACTTTTCTCTTATTTGAGTTGTTTTCCATGTTGAGGAATGGCTAAGATAATTAGACCTCTTTGTCCCCTCATGTATATTTGCAAATGAAAAAGCAGCTTACAGAAATGGAAATGTAGACCCCACCATAAGAATGGGGTGTAATAAAAGATTGATTGGCTCGTGATTAGCTTGGTTGTGCTGATAAAGATTCCACATGCTTACATGGGAACATATAAAGGTTTTATGTAGAGACTAAATTTAAAAAAAGTAAAAATAAACCCTGATCCTTTCTTTACATCACAGTTGTCAGACACACACTACTGACCCAGACTGAACAACTGAAGGAACTCCAGAGAGTCAAGTGTGAAAGCCCCTAGTGAAGCAAATTCAGATACAAAAAAACAAGGAAGACTTGGAATGGGACCTGGATTTAAGGAAGGCTGGGACAGAAGTCAGAGGGGATGCAACTACGTGTCGCTGAGTTTGGGAAAGGCACAATATAGATAATTTTATTACTACAAAAGTGACTGGTGATAAAGTGAGCCTGGGGCCTCACTATGCTGCTCTCGACTGACAGCAATGAGTGCTGACTGGGCCACACTGAACTGTATCCTGTCTCTGGTGAGCAGGTCAGGATTGTGAGTTGTTTCGTGTGAGTGAGGAGTTTCGTGACTACTGGGTTCTGAAACGGGCTTCCGGGGAGTGTGATCCCTGTCAAACCTTGCACGGTTGGGAACTGACTCTGATGCCAACCTCTTCAGTTTGGTCTTTCTGTATTTAACTCCACGTTGGCAGCGTCCTGGTGTAGGCTTGAGTTCCGGTACTGTGTCTCGTCTGTGTTTAGCCTCATCAGGGGTGTCTGTCTACAGAGTCACAGAGTTACCTCTGGGTCTAAGGGACGTAGTCTGTGGTAGCAAACCAGGGGCACTCTAGCAGGATTGTGAGTGTATGAGTATTTAGAGTAAGCTCTCATTAATGGGGAGGAGAGAAAGGAGGGAGCCTCTGGAGTGCACTGCTCTCCGTTAAATGTAGTGGGATGTGTTCTGGGAAGGAACTGTGACAGGATTTAGGGTTTTAACTGGTTGTGTGTGTGTGTGTGTGTGTGTGTGTGTGTGTGTGTGTGTTTGTTTGTTTAGCCCCAGGATGAGATCGAGGTGGGTGAAGATGGATTTAAGCAGTATGATGGTAAGGTCTTGGTGTGATTAATGAATACACTTGCTGAATACACATGTTTAAAACTGAGAAATATACCAGGCTCTGTGTGTGTGTGTGCGCGCGCAGTGATCACAGCTCTGGACATGGATGCCATGATGAGTACCATCTACGCCTGGCAGGAGAACCCGGTGAAGTTCGAACGCTCACATGGCGTGAACACCACGCCCCATCGCAACATCCTTCCCCATGCCGGAGACATCGAGGGGGTACATATCCTCATCGTGGAGGGGTTCCTGCTCTACACCTACCGGTATGTACACACACACACACTCACACACTGTGCATTTATGCAACAGGTACATGTAATGAAGGTTTTATTTAAACTGTTTCTACAATCTTAATAATCAGATAACTGTTTGAATCTTTGTCCTCCCAAGGTTGTTGAATGTTTAGGGAGTTTTTCCCTTGCCACTGTCACCCTAGGTTTGCCTTATTTAGGCCAGGGCTTGGATAATAGAAGATGATGATGACAGAAAATTGCAAAGCTGCTCTGAGACAATGCTTCACTGTTTAAAAAAAATAAAAAATAAAATAAAAAGGCTGTAGAAATTCATTTGACTTTGGTTGTGTGTTTAGTAAAGTTTTATTCCATTGTGATTCATCTCCAACTTGAAACTTAGAAACTGCGATTAGTCACTCTAAGAACATGAAATCGCCATTACAAGTTAAAATAGGTGTGCTAAAGTTCAAATTTGTGCAATTATAACCAAAGTAGTTGCAAATTGGTGTGATGAATGACCAGAATTAGTTAAGATGTGCAAATAATCATCATAATGAATTTGTATACAGTACTGTGCAAAAGTCATAGGCCACCATTAGATTAAATATACTATTGTTTTAGAAATGTCATAATGGCTGTATATAATTTCTTAGTATCTTTATTAGAATACAACTAAAATGCAGGACATTTGCATGTAGCGGTTAAAAACAAACAAACAAACAACTTCTATAGGCTACAGTGACAAGTATTTAATTGGACCTCCCCTTACACTTGAACAAAAGCAGCATCTGGCAACTTCATCAGGATGCCAAGTTGACCTTTCTACAGTCTGAAGATGCTTGATCAGGAAGGGCCTTTTTGGAAGGGTAGCAGCCACAAAACTACTTATTTTCAGAATGGGAACAGGGTGAAAAGAAATAACGTAATGTGAGGTTACATTTTTATGTATGATTTAGTCTAATTAGTCCCAGGCCAGAACACAGGGCTCAGCTGTATGTGTCCCCTAAACAGGATGCCAGTCTGTCACAGAGGTTGCTGTTGCAGTGTCAGGGAATGATCCCCCTCCCTCATACATGGCCAGTCGTGCCTGCTTGTATCACCAGACCTGGCCAGATGGCACTGCAGGGACCTTCATTGGGTCCTGGGTCCCTGCATTGACAGGATAGTGTATTAGAGTGCACCCTGTTCTGTATAAGTTAGCGGCCAAAACTTTAGCACACAGATGTTGAGTGTGTTTCATTAATGTTTGTTTCCTGCAGGCCACTGATTAAAGTGTTTGACCAGAGCTTCTTCATTTCCATCCCTTATGAAGAATGCAAGAAGAGGAGATGGTGAGAAACTCTGTGTAGTTTGTATTAGGGGTGTGCGATATTGAAAAAAAGAAAATAAAATCGGCAGTATTTTTGGGGGTTTCGATGATGAGTGATTAGACAGTATTTTGGCAGTGTAGATCTTGGGTCTAAAATATTAAAAATTAGTTTGAACCATCTCTCTTCAACCACCTGAACTGGCACCTGTGTGTTTTGTGATGTAACTGCTGAAAGCATTTGTTATGCCTTGAGTCTGTCGATTTTTCTTGCCACTAGGCAAGGCACTTTTTTTGCAGAATGACTCTGCTCAGGTTTGCTGAGTGTGTTTTTATTCTGGTACCTTTGCTGGTTTAAGCCGTGGACTGCTGACTCCTGAATTTTGTCATAATCTTCATGTTCTGCACCATGGTTAATTTGCATATGGTGAAATTAGTTCGTCTTAGTCTTCAGTGGTGGCTGATTTCTGACATAGTTTGATGTTTAAGAATAAATCTTATTGTACACAATACATATTGCACACCCCTGGTTTGTGTATTTGATTTGATCTGTAATGATGCCATGGTGTTGGTGTTTGTGGTTCTGCTCTGTGTGTGATAGCAGGAGGGGCTTCCCTGTATCATCACCATTCAGTCAGAGCCACACTAACCAATCAAAGTGTGTGTGTGTGTGTGTGTGTGTGTGTGTGTGTGTGTGTGTTGAGGGAGGAAGGTTCATGTGTTCCTCCTCCCATGCTGCAGCTTCTGACCTGTTTGTGTCTGATAGCTCAAGGAACTACGCTGTACCTGACCCCCCCGGTCTGTTTGATGGTCATGTTTGGCCTATGTACATCAAGCACAAGAAAATGATGGAGGATATGGGAGTGGATGTGGGTAAGTGTGTGTGTACACTACTAATAATTGCTCTTTCCTTCATAAAATCGCAACTATAATAACACTGCATGGCATGTGTGCGTACAGTGCAGCTGGATGGCACTCTGTCGAAGGAGCAGCTGTTCAACGTGGTGTACAGTGACATCAACAACTTCCAGCAGAGGTATGGCTGTGTTTGTTACACCATGAAGGGGGTGTGTTGTTATCTTGAGGAAAATGACGTAAATGCACTTCGTTACTTTTATCGATGGACCAGTGACACGAGTGGTGCAGCCATCTAAAGCGGACACTCTGTGTCTGAGGAAGGAGAGGGCAGTTGGAGGACAGCATTCTGATAGCACTATAATAAACTGGCATAATGTCCAGGGAGCGCTTGGACCTTATGGACCTGGTCTGCTCGCTCCATCACAGACCCATTCCCATGACCCGCTGGTGAGGCGGAATGCAGGTGTAGACAAGTCAGGCAGTACTGGAACTCAATCTTGGTTTAGGAAGGCGGCAACAGGGATTTGGCATCAACCAACAGAGTTGATTGTATCCAATTCTGCTCCGTGGCTGACTCCATCTGTTAGACTTGAGTTATGGTTTAGTCACTTTGTATTCATCTCTTCCATCTTGCCAGGAGCTGAATCTTGAGTTTCAGAGCTCCTCTGAGTAAAGCAGACCAGTGAGGCCACACCTGACTCTGAAAAGCAGTTACAAATACGCCTTGAGTTACAATGCATAAGTTATTTTTATTGCAAACCCAAGAGATTTTTATATTTACATACATACACATCATAGCCTAGCCTTAATTAAACATTACTCAGACCACATCAGAGGGCAGTAACTCCCCCCTCCCCTCATCTGGTTGACTGGTCATGCCATGCCAAAAAAAACTTTCCAGCTGAGGACAAGATCTCATCATGACTCTGTTTCCTAGACTAAATAATGCCAGTATTCTCTGATATTGTATTTAATATTTTATTTAGATTCGTTTTTTTAATGTATTTTTAGATATTTCATTGTTTTTATTTTTAGCGTTTGTTTAGTTGGTATTACAAAACTATTACAATAGAACTATTAATTAGGTAACTTGTTTACACAGCAGCAAATCTGATTTTCTCAACAAATCTGAAAGATCAGATTTCCATGTATACACACCAAAAATCAGATATCGGTCACAATGTAAGGCAAAAAAATCAGGTTTGTGCCACTTCAGCCTGGTAATGTGACCATATTTTAACGGAAGGACTGGCAAAAGTTGCTATTGCAGTGCTGGCGAGCAGCCTCTTCTGTCCCTCAGACATAGCCAGTGACCTGCATGTGATGCTTTACCTTGCTGGAATGCACCAATGGGACTTGAACCACGGTGATGGGATAACACTTCAGTCTTCGTGGGTGTGTGCGGTGGGCATGGTTTCACTTTGTTTATAACTTTGTGTGTTTCAGGTATGTTGATGAGCTGTAAGGGAGCAGCTGAAGATGGGAGCAGCAGCGGTGCTTTTGGTTCTGTTAGCGGCTTTAGTGGTTAGATGCTGGAACTCCACCATATTTATTTACTGCTGGAACTAATAAACCTAACGAGAGCTCGCCTCAGGCTCAGAGAGTCCATACACACTCTAATAAACGGCGTTATAAACACTCTGTTATCGTCTTGCTGCTTCTTCACTGAGCAGAGACATTACACACCATCATTGTGTGCAGAACTTTATCACATCACACTCTCGTTTTTAATTGATGGGTAATGTTAGGGAAAACCTGGTATGTGTCACATGATGCATTCAGATCCAGCCCCGATAGGTGGCTCAAGTGGTTAGCGCTCTCGCCTTGTCGCTCCAGAGAACCCCAGTTCGATCCTGACCCTGAACTCTGCCTGTATGGAGCTTGCATGTAGTTCCGGTGTCTGTGTGGGTTTACTACTGGGTACTCTGGTTTTCTCCCACTTTTAAAAGACATGCCTTCGGTTAATTGGTTGCTATACATTGGCACAGTGTGAGTGTGTCTTGTCTCGTTTTGATGTAACCTTGCTGCTGTCATGAATTGCCATTGATGCTGATGTGACGTTAAATAAACAAACCATCCCAGCCCCCACTCTGAGGGTGGCCGAGATTCAGCTTTACTGGGACTTGCATGGAACAGAAACAGGATATGAATCACTTGTCCCTGAGTTGAGTATTTGGCATGGCGAGGGCCTCTTCGTTGAATCATCAGGTGCCCCTACTGACCATCAGGGTTGCTGGGTGTTGTAAATTCAGCTATGTGACTGTTGCTAAATCTCACCCCATAGTGTGATTGCTGGGTCTGAGTGTGTCACTTGATGCAGACTAGACTTTCCCTGATATTACAAGTTGCTTACACTTTCTAAGCTAGCAGCAGTAAGGCTTCCTCTTACTGGGTGGATGTGGAAGTTTTTAAGCACATCTAGAAAAGGAACAATCCTAGTACACCATAGCGCCCTTTATATAAACACTGTTAAGACTAATAGGAAAAGTTTAAGCAGCCCTGGTCTGTCAGATTTGGCCCCATGACCCAAGTTATTCCAAAACATGAACAGAACAAGAAGGAAGACTGGTTTCTAGTTATGAGCCTCCCTGGTTTGTATCCCAGCTCCGACAGGGTGATCTCTGTCAGGTTCTGAGATTTTACGTCGGTTCTGTAGGGTGCAAGGCATTCATTCCCTCACTTAGAGACAAAGCCCCTTCGTTTTACAAGACGGGACTGACCCACTGTCAGTCGATGCTAGTCTCTGATTGAATCCAGTTCCAATTGTGTGTCTGCTGGCTGAATATCTGGCATCCATGGTCAGGGTTCCAACATCAGTCCTGTCTTGCCTAACCTTCTTGGACGGCATGGTGAGAAGGTCCGTGGTTCAATCCCAGGTACAGCGGTCTGGGTCTTTTCTGTGTGGAGTTTGCATGTGCTCCCTGTGTCTGTGTGGGTTTACTCTGGGCGCTCCTGTTTCCTCCCACAGTCCAAAGACGAGCATTAGGTTAATTGCTAAATTGACCCTGCCCTGAGTATATACGAGTCTAGCTTTGTCATGACCTTGAGTGTTGATACAACCTTGTGTCTATTGTTGAATGGCCACTGATACCGATACACTTTAAATAAATTAAATAAACAAACAAACAAGGCTCACCTTCTGAGGTAATGGGAAGCGACCACATTAACCACATGCACCACCATGTCACCCCCGAGAGAAAGAGGAAGCTTGCTTCACCCGTGTGAGGCCTAAACATAGGAAAGTTGCAGTCTGACTACACCACTCTGGGACTTTCACTCAGAGAATGAAACTACACTGAACCAATAGTTCACAAAGTCATCCATGTTTGTTTTATGCCAGTGAGCATGAATCACTGTTCCAATCCTCATTTACAAATGGTTTACTGAAAAAAAAATCACCTTAAATACAGACACACACACAAGAAAAAACTTTCATACCCAACTCAAACAAAAATACAAATTTAAACTCAAGTCAGAGGGTGGTTGGTTAAGGGGCAGGTTGGCCAGCAACAGGGAGAATCCCAACAAAGAAGAGCTACACCCACTCATTGTCCATACACAGAAAGGAAAGACCATCACTATAATGAAACATTAAGGACAAACTTGTCATAAACTTTAAGACAAAATATACAATTAAAAATAAGGCAAAAGTGAAACAATACAATGAAATGGTAAAACAAAACTTGCAATTTAGCAAGACCAGACATAACAGCAACGTTCCTGTGGTACAGGCCCAATCAGCAACAGGAGCTCTTCTCTACCACTCACGTTAACCCAGTGCATGGAACACAAATATCCAAGATTAAAAATATAAACTTTAAAGAAAATTAAAAGTACTGCCATGAAAGGTTACATACAGTCTGCTGCCGTGAACAACTTCAATTGGCGATTACCTGAAACACACTTGTTTGTCACATCACATGTAACAATGTTTCATCACGTGAAAGCAAACAGACATAACAGATGCAGTCTAAAGATGACAACCTTGAAAAAGGGATGATCTGTAACACAAGGATCTACAATATTCTAAATAGTGAATATACCAACAGCATCGAAAGATACATGGTCTGTCTTCCTACCATTCCTGGCCATTTGTGTTCCCACATCCTCCCCATCGTCTCCTTATTCTTCTTCATCTCCATCTCCTTCACCTTTCTTTTTAGAAGAAGAATCTGTTTGGCCTGAAGTACTCTCGGTCCCAAAGTCACATAAACCTGAACTACCTCCATGAAGCTGGCTTGCCATCTGAAATAAAATGAAATTGAAATACTGCTGTTCTTTTGCGCTGCGTTTGTGCTGGTTTGTGCTAAACTTTACATTTTATTACCTGTGTCGTCACACAGCCCCCATCAGAGGCCAAATCGCACCAAAATGGTCTCAGTTGTTTGTGGTGGTTTGTGCTATGAAAATAAACTTTGGTGCTATTTTAAATCTTAAGTTACAATGCTGGACATTCACAAGGCTGGACAAATGATGTCATGCAGCCCCCCATAAGAGAGAATGTTTAATTTCTTAAAAAATTAAAGTACAAATGATGATTTCTACAAAATGCATCACAAACACAGCACAAATGAACAGTAGTATTTAAATTCAGGTTTTGATAACAATAGTATTTTAATTCTGTTCTTGATCACATGCAGCTTCACAGATATCCTGGAACTCTACTACATACAGAATGAACTTCATCAGTTACTTTAATGTATGTATTATTCAGCTGCTATTTTAGCACGTTTAGGAAACAGCAATTCCTGAGGGTCTGGATTTGAATCCTGGGTGTGGCTTGCAACATGAAGGATGGGTTGGTATGTTTACAAACCACTGTGATGGACTGGCGCCCCATCCAGTGTGTACCTCTGCATGCATCCTGTGAATTCTGGGTTAGGCTCCACATGCTGTGTTCCCCTGAGCAGGATAACTTGGGGTGAACCAGGATGCTTTGCTAAGGGTCCCAACAGTGACAGCTTGGCAGGGCCAGAATCTTCAAGCTTTAAGTTAATAGACCTGTACCTTAAGTAATGAGCCACCACAGTCTTTAAAGATAGTGATACCTCAGTTCTCCACCACCTCGGAACTTGTCGAATTTGGTTCTTGACCCATTTTGACCAGAAAGATTTGTCTCAGTTCTCGTCGTTTGCTCTGAACTTTATAGCCGAAACTCAATTCATGATTCATGAGTCATGATTTAGTACACAGTGATTCAGGTTCACGATAGCCCTCGAAGATATCCGCTACTTTTAGCATGTTTTTCTTTATTTTAACATCTACAGTACTGTATTCTTAGTGCAAAAAATAAGTCTCCATGGGACCCAAAAAGGTTAGCAAAACAGGAAACAGGAATGCTCCAGAACACAGGCTGCAGGTTAAAGTAAGTGTTTTAAACATTAACCTGTACAATACAACTCCATTAATGCATATAATGCCCTACCCAGTGTGGAAATTCTGGGGGTCTGGAATGGATTCATTCAATTTATATTATTCCTTATGAGAAAAAAAAATTGTACTCATCGTTTTCAGCTCTGAACAAGGCTTCTGAATTAGCGACGAGAACCGAGGTGCCACTGTTATTGTTTACCTAAGTGACTCATTATAAATACTGAATCATTGCTCAAAAACCTAATACTTTCAGTGATGAACTAGTGAGACATTTCTTCCAGAATGGCAACATTTTTGAAGACCAGAGGTCTTTTTTTCTCTCTGGTCCATTAACACCAAGACAACAAACAAACTGTTGTCCTCTTGATGTAATCTTTTCAGGAATGTAATTCTTCCACAGTTTCTCTGGACACTTAATAAACAGAGCAAACTGAAAAACAGCATGGTGTGTGTACATTCAGATCATGACTCAAGCACACCACTCACTGTTACTTACTTCAGTCTGTAACCACGTTTCCGGAAAAACTCTCCCTGTGTTTGCGCATGTGGGCGTCTGGTTCCACATCCTGCCGCTAAGTTTCATGATCATTATGGTCATACACAGACACACAGACACACAGACACACAGACACACACGTTTCCTAGGCGGTGAGATAACATTGTATTTATGTTTATGCATTGTGCAAACTATAAAAATAAAGTAACTTACTGTTATATCAGATCTGTAACAGTAATATACTGATCCTTATTAAATAGGTAGATTACTATTAAAATTATATTTACTCATTGGTGACTGCATTAGGTTCAACTGGTTGTTAAGGCAAATATCTAATCAGCCAGCCATATGGCAGAAAGTCAATGCATTTGGGCATGTAGACATGGGCAAGATGACCTGCTGAAGTTCAAGCATCAGAATAAGGAAGAAAATAGATTTAAGTGAATTTGAATGTGGCATGCTGGTGCTGGTGCTAGATGAGCTGGTCTATTTCAGAAACTGCTGATCTACTGGGATTTTCACACACAGCCATCTCTATGGTTTAGAGAAAATGATTTGAAAAAGAGAAAAATTCCATTGAGTGGCAGTTCTCTGAGCTAAAATGCCCTTTTGATGCCAGACATCAGATAAAAAAGGCAAGACTGGTTCGAGATGATTGAAAGGCAACAGTAACTCAAATAACCACTCGTTACAACTGAGGTATGCAGAAGAGCATCTCTAAACACACAGCACATCAAACCTTAAAGCAGGTGGGCTACAGTAGAAGAAGACCACACCAAATGCCACTCCTGTCAGCTACGAACAAACAACTGAGACTACAATTTGCACATGCTCACCAACATTTGACAGTAGAACACTGGACACTTGCCTGGTCTGATGTTCGATTCAGATGGGAGGGTCAGAATTTGGTTTAAACAAAATGAAAGCATGCTTTGTATTTTTTGGTTCAGGCTGGTGGTGTAGTGATGTGGGGGGATATTTTTTTTGGAACATTTTCTTGGAACCTTAATAGCAACTGAGCATTGTTTAAATGCCACATTCTACCTGAGTATTGTTGCTGTTCAGGTCCATCCCTTTATGACCATAGTGTACCATCTTGTACATGCCTTTTCACAAAGCTCAAATCATCTCAAGCTGGTTTCTTGAACATGACAATGAGTTCAGTGTACTCTACAGTCTCAGTCCAATACAGCA
>JAJAGP010004688.1:0-45154 GCA_025084515.1 Ancistrus triradiatus
ATGGCTTGCCATCATTGATGGAACAATGAATTCTGAATGATATCAGAGAATTCTAAAGGAAAATATCAGGACATCTGTCCATGAACTGAATCTCAAGAGAAGGTGGGTCATGCAGCAAGACACCGACCCTAAGCACACAAGCCGTTCTACCAAAGAATGGTTAAAGAAGAATGAAGTTAATGTTGACCTTAATCCAATGGAAATGCTGTGGAAGGACCTGAAGTGAGCAGCTAATGTGAGGAAATCCACCAACATCCCAGAGCTGAAGCTGTTCTGTACGGAGGAATGGGCTAAAATTCCTCCAAGCTGGTGTGCAGGACTGATCAACAGCTACAGGAAACGTTTAGCTGCAGTTATTGCTGCACATTGGGGTCACACCAGATACTGAAAGCAGAGGTTCACATACTTTTGCCACTCAATAATATGTAATATTAGATCTCAATAAATAAATGACCAATTATAATATGTGTGTCTCATTTGTTTAACTGGGTTCTCTTTATCTACTTTTAGGAGTTGTGAAAAGCTGATGATGTTTTAGATCATATTTATGCGGAAATATAGACATTTCTAAAGGGTTCACAAACTTTCAAGCACCACTGTAAGATCTCGGTGTCTCAAGACAATGTCATGTCTTGAAGTCATGCCTTGTCTTCCAGACACACAAATTACTTCCATGTCTTAAAACATGTACTTTCATGTCTCAAATCAGACAGATGTCTTCATTCATGCAGTCTTAAGATGTCTTTGTATAACAAACTGTCTCAAGACGTTTTAAGATGCAGTGATAGTTGGGTATGTATATTTTGATGAAATGTTCCAGGTTATTACGCAAGGAAAGAAAATATGTCAAAAGAGTGATGTTCAGCACAAATAAAAAAAACTAAAGGAATTGTTACAAAAATGGTATATCTGCTTGCACAGCTACAAAACGTATATTATACTACTTGACAAAGTTGGACACAACTGAAGAGTTACTACAATTTCTGGTGCAAAGTTGTGATGCTGTGATTTTCTCCAAGGTAGATGGCACAAGGGGCAGGGGAGATCTGTATGCGCACACACACACACACACACACCAATCAGACAAAACATTAAAACCACCCTCTAGTTGGAGTAAGGTATTCCTGCAAGCTGGAAAACCTCCAAATGGGAGGGTTTTGCTATTGGTGGTTGAGAAGTTTGGTGGGTTCAGAGCCGTTTTGCTCCAACCCATGAACTTTTACAATGACCGATATGCGACCTGTGTAGAATTGCTTTTATAACCATGAAGTTATTTATTTATTGATCATGGTCTGAGCTCCGTGTCCAATGAACATTTCACTATTTGCTTAAAATCACATGTTGAAACTGTTGTTTTCATATAATTTCATTAATCACTAAACCTCAGTCAACAAAGGTATTGTCATCAATCTACATTATGTGTATGAATACAAACAATTAATGATAATAATAATGCTCTGAACCCACCAAACTTCTCAACCACCAATAGCAAAGCACTCTGGGTTCTGCCCTCCCATTTGGAAGTTTTCCAGCTTGCAGGAATATCTTACTCCAACTTGGAGTTATCCTCTCCCATTTGGAGCTGGTCCACCCAGCAGGAATGCCCATTTGCCTAGTTTCAACAAGGAGGTTAATCCCCAGAGCAGGTACTGTTTGGGTGATGGTTCATTCTCAGCACTGCAGTGACAATGATGTGTGTAAGAGGGTGTTGCTTGGATCAGACACAGCAGTGCTGCTAAAGATACCAGTGTCACTGCTGGATTGAGAATCGTCTACCAAGCAAAAAAGTGTGTTTTATAGAGTGGGTAGTGCATGGACAGAGTGTTTAAAAACTCCAGCAGCACTGTTCTGTCTGATCCATATAATCATAGCTGCAGAAACCAGGTTTTGAGTCCAGGCCCAGCTGCTCAGTGCAATTAAGATAAATGAATAAGATACATTTAATCTGTAAAAATAAAATGCGCTTGAACCCGTGCAAATCGTCCTTTAATTTTTATGACTGTTTACCGCATTTGCATTGAATATTTCTCTTTAAAACCTGTACAGCAGTTTGCAATACAAAGTTTCAAACAATTCATTACTCCAAAACTTCATTCCTCTAGCTGGACCGAACTGTGTTCCTACACGCAGACTTAAGCGATACTTTTGCACATTAAACTACCCCAAACACACATTAACTAGTAAACTTAGTACTTTGAGAACACTGTCAACTGAAACCTATATACAATGATTTCAAAGACTAACAGGGCATTTAATTTACCTTTGAGGGGAAGACCTTCTCAGTCCGCGCTCTTCTGTAGGTAGAAAGCAGCAATAAGCCGCAATCAGTCCCACACTGGATAAACTTCCATCACCTCCTCCACTGCGCTCACAGCGAGAAACGCTCCAGTGGAAAAGCATCCAGCTCAGCCGCGCTTCAGCCACCTCATCCCGCCTCATGAATGAATGACAGGCAGGACAACCAACCAATAAGTCCGGGAGACTTAGCAACAATACACCGATTGGAGAATGGCTGTATTAAACGAGCCAACCCACATGCATGCATACAATACTGGAGAGATTCCAACCATACGCGAGTCTATGGAGGAGTTAGCTTCAGCTACGTTTGTTAGCCTTAGTGTGCGCGTGCAGTGAGAAATATTCTTTTACTAGTTTTATTGTCATTAACAACCTCTCAAGCTCATTCGTGGCTGTGTGAGAAATAAGGAAACAAAAGCACCACCAGTGTTTTTACTTCCAGAGGTTTTAAACGGTTAAGTCTTATATGTCAAAACGTGTCACGAACGTTATCTCGTACACCATTTGGCAGTTCATTACGAAATAGGACAGTACTACTGTAGTCCCAAAGTTACTGGTCATCTATCACATTCTTGCACCAAACTAATTTTGTTTTCAGTGCAGTCAAACCCTACACCCTGAACTCCCGCTATCTGAATTCCTGCTAAAACAGATGGCATTTTTAAGCACTTAACCCACAGTCCGCATCACTAACCCACTACAACGAATGACTATCTGGTAAATAGCACAAATAGGCAGTGCTCTAACCTCTGCCTACACCATCTTATCTGTAAGTACCAAAGACTTGTTTTATTAAGTGGTTATTTAGAAGGAACTGGCTGTTTATTTCAGAAGAAACACCCTAGAAGAAACATGCTCTGAAATCCTGTTCAAGTTAGAAACATAGCTCTGCCAAATCAGCAGATCACAGATAAATTCCCCTTCACCACTATATTATGCTGACATTGAAAGTAGCATACTTTTAAATATACAGGAAAAAAGTAGGAATTCTCCCATAACAAAATAATGCAAATAGACTTCCACTATCCGAATACTCAAACCATCTTCCAGAACGAGCTACATTCATACAGCAGGTTTAAATGATTTACTTAGTAGATGTTCCTAGTTGGATTGGTATATAAATGTTTTAAACAGCAATTTTATTTCCTCTACATTTGCATGTACAAACTTGCACAACAGATACATTGAATTCTTTACAGCTGAGAGGGCAGTTACAGAGCAAGCCAAGAACACAAAGTGCTAACATCAAGGATGACACCATCAGATGCTGCAGTCCTGCAGACTCCGGCAAAACAGAAAAGTTAACTTCAGTACTGTATTTGTGTGAGTGTGTGTGTGTCTGCACGCATCACTGTCCAGGAGAACTAGCCGCATTTGCACGCAAAATGCCTTTCAGGGCTCTAAAGTTGGCCAGTGGCTGATTCTCTCTTGGGGGATAGCATGGCCCACGGTCTGTCACATAGGCATATGGAAATCGTAGTACCCACACTCCATCAGGGGGCAGCACTACCTCTGCCTGCTCAGGATGGAAAATAGGACAGGGTGGGGGGCCTGGCTGAACCTGTTGGAAACAGATGGAAAATAATACATAATGGCTAATGTACATTCCAAACAATCAGCAATCAGCACAGAAACAAAGCATAAAATTCATGTGGTGTGGGCTAGGTTTGGGTAAAATCTCAAACTGAAACTACAAAGCAGCTACAGAGGCACAAATAAAATAAAGTGAAGATCTAATTTACCTGTGGGCTTAGTGTGATCTCAATCGGTGCATCAGGAACCACAACAAAGAGGCGAGCCAGCTGAGCATAGTGAGGCTTGATCCCTCTGCCCTGGGCAGGAGATGGGATGTACAGAGGCATGTCCGAGTTCAAAGCTCGAATGGCTGACTCCTTGGCCCCTCCCTGTCCAAGTACCTTCACAACTTTATCTGGCCCAGAACTGAGGAAGCGCCGTCCTCTCCCATCTTCATACTCGAAGCCCACATACACGCGAGCAACATCATCACGCCTTCGGCTGCGTCCGATTCCAACAGAACCACGTTTCCCAGCCGGCACTTTATTGGGAGCTGGCCATGAGGAAGCTCCTCCATCAAGTGTCTCCATCAAGCCAGCATCGTCTTCAGAACGGCTTCGGATCACCACGTCCCATGGCAGGAGAAACGCAGAGCCAGGGAGGAAGCCAGGCTGCTCTAAACCCACAAGGCTGTTGTAAGCTTTCGCTGGCCCAAGCTTGACCAAGGACCAGCTGGAGAATTTAGGAAGAAGTCCTTTGGGACATCCAGAGTGGAGCATGCCAGGCAGATACTCCACAGTCGAGGCCTGTCTGTCCACACTCGGTCTTTTCTCATGGCCCTCTGCTCCGTCGCCATATGCACCCAGGCTGTCAGTGGACTGACCTAGACTAAGAGCGAGGCTCAGACTTGTGCTCTCTCCAGGCGTATTGTTCACTGTTTCTTTCTCTTTGAGACGATCGCCTTCTGATGCTGGTGCTTCTGGGGGTCTGGTTGCCTCGTCGCAGGCAGGTGCAGGGTCTGCTGTGCTGGGCTGAAACACTGGGTAGTTTATCCTCTCCAGTTTACCGCAGCACTTCTCCTCCAGTATCTGAGAATGGCAAAAAGAGAGGCTGCCTATAAAGATTTGGGGTTTTAATAATTTAGTTTAATAATAAAAAGAATGGTTACAGACCAGATAAAAGTCATAGTTGGCAGACTGGATGTCAAATGGGTCTTCCCGAGGAGCCTGCTTCCTGCCACAGTTACAGGTACTTGTAGAGCGCCCTCTGCTGTTGTGGTAAAGGATAGGAGGGTTGTGGTCCATCTCAGGCTTCTCTCCTACAGTATCAAAATACCATTGTATATGACATGCATTTTCTGTTTTACCTCATGACACACACTTTCCTCTCAAGTGATGACCCAACAGCAGTTAAACTTTTAAAAACTATTTAAAAGCTATTACCCCACTGCATTGTGAGAATTACTAATGCTGTCTTCTGCTCACATAGTTCAAATATTGTCTCTCTCTCTCTCTCTCAATCCAGGGATGTGGTATTTATAACAGCACTGCTCCAAGAAGTGTCTCTACATGGTAAATCACAGATATATGTAGTGCACTTGTTGTGATTTAGTGTGTCTATGCTTACAATTACTTCACATGAGCATGTTTTGTTTATAACCAAATGTACCCTAACAAGATGCAGATTTATTATTGTCAATATGCAATATTTATACAAACCATTATATAACCTTTATCATTGAACATTAAATGGATGTCCTAGTAAGTGTGTAAGCCTCAAAACTGGCAAAAGTATGTGAACCTCTAGGATTAGCAGTTAACTTAAAGGTGAAATTAGAGTCAGGTGTTTTCAATCAATGGGATGACAATCAGGTGTGAGTGGACACCCTGTTTTATTTAAAGAACAGAGATCTATCAACATCTGCTCTTCACAACACGTTTGTGGAAGTGTATCATGAGGACCAGAAATCAGAAATCACACTGGAAAATGTTACAAAACCATCTCTAAAGAGTTTGGACCAATCCACCGTCAGACAGATTGTGTACAAATGGAGGACATTCAAGACCATTGACCCCAGGAGTGGTCGACCAACAAAAATCACTCCAAGAGCAAGGCGTGTAATAGTTGGTGAGGTCACAAAGGACCCCAGGGTAACTTCTAAGCAACTGAAGGCCTCTCTCACAATGTTGGCTAATGTTAATGTTCATGAGTCCACCATCAGAAGAACACTGAACAACAATGGTGCGCATGGCAGGGTTGCAAGGAGAAAGCCACTGCTCTGCAAAAAGAACATTGTTGCTCGTGGACAAGCCAGAAGGCTAGTGGAAGAATATTTTGTAGACGAATGTGATCAAAATAGAACTTTTTGGTTCAAAAGAAAAGCGTTATGATTGGAGAAAGGAAAGCATTGCATTCCAGCAGAAGAACCTGTGAAACATGGTGGTGGTAGTATCATGGTTTGAGCCTGTTTTGCTGCAGACCAGGACGGCTTGCCATCATTGATGGAACAATGAATTCTGAATTATATCAGAGAATTCTCAAGGAAAATGTCAGGACATCTGTCCATGAACAGAATCTCAAGAGAAGGTGGGTCATGCAGCAAGACAACGGCCCTAAGCACACAAGCCGTTCTACCAAAGAATGGTTAAAGAAGAATAAAGTCCACACCAGATACTGAAAGCAAAGGTTCACATACTTTTGCCACTCACTAATATGTAATATTGGATCATTTTCCTCAATAAAGAAATGACCAAGTATAATATTTTGGTCATGTTTGTTTAACTGGGCTCTCTTGATCTACTTTTAGAAAGTTCTAAAGGGTTCACAAACTTTCAAGCACCACTGTACGTGTGTATTTGTATGCGTGCATGTGTACACATACATATATACACACACACAGATCAGCATAGCATTATGACCACCTCCTTGTTTCTACACTAACTGTCCATTTTATCAGTTTCACTTAACATATAGAAGCACTTTGTAGTTCTACAATTACACTGTAGTCCATCTGTTTCTCTGCATACTTTGTACTTAATATGTTATGGAATGAAGAAAGGAGGTTTCTGAGCTCATCAGCTTACATAAGGTAACAAAACCATATCTAAAGAGTTTGGACTCTGTCACAGACAGAACATAGGAACTGCAGGACCATTGTTACCCTAACCAGGAGTGGTCAACCAACAAAGATCACTCCAAGAGCCAGGTCTATAGTCCTATCTCACATTGGCTAATGTTATTGTTCACGGGTACACCATCAGGAGAACACTGAACAACAATTATATGGTAAGATTCCAATGAGAAAGTGACTGCTCTTCAAAAAGATGCAGTTTGCTCAAGATCACATAGATAAGCCAGAAAGCTATTGGAAAAAAATGTTTTATGGACAGATGAGACAAAAACAGAATATTTTGGTGTGTGGAAAAGTAAAACACTGCATTCCAGCATGTGAAACATGAAGGTGGTATTAGGTACAGGACTATGGACCAGAAAGTCCAGGCTTCAAATCCCACCTCTGCCAAGCTGCCACTGTTGGGTCCTTGAGCAAGACTCTTAACCCACAATTGCTTGGATTGTAAGACTGTATCAATTGTAAGTCGCTCTGGATAAGGGCGTCTGCTAAATGTGGTAAATGTAAATGTATTTAGCTGCATATGGGCCAAGATGGCTTCATTGAAGGAGCAATATTTTCTTAACTATTCCCACAAACTCCAAAGGAAAACGTCAGAACATCTGTCAGTAAACTGAATATCTCAAGAATACATCGGTCATGCAGCAGGACAGCAACCTTAAGCACACAAGTTATTCTATCAAAAATGGTTAAAGAAGAATGAAATGAATGTTTCAGAAGGTCCATGTGAAGAGAGGATCTGACTACTTTAATGCACTATTACACAAACCACTCACTTATTAATTAATTTATACTCAACCACTTAATCTTGAGAAGGGTCACACTAAGTGCTCAACAGCTGGCCTTGTAGTTTTCCCAGTATTCTTGTTATAGCTGTCAGCTGAGTTACTGCTAACTGTTATGCAATATTTACCTGGTTTGGGCAGAAGGTGAAACTTGTGAACACAGTGCTGATCAGTGAGACTGCGTTCTTCACACAGTTGGTGTCCATTACTCCAGAACTTGTAGCAGTCCTCATGAAGCTGTAAGGCATAGCGCTGGAAGGCTACACCTCTGGCATGCTGGCTATAAACCCTCAAGGCCTGAGCTAGCTGGTTCTTGTGCACTGTGGTTGTGTAGTTGTGTGGGAGGTTGGACTGATAGGCACTGTGAGCCAGCGGCAATGCTTTCTGACACCTATTTTCAGAGAATTTTGCATCTGCATCCAGAAATCCTTCAAGAACCTTTAAGTGACTGTGCACTTTGAGGGATGCGTCATCGTCGCTGTTCTCTATCATGACCTGGTACAGCCTGGAGGCAACATGACTCCACTTGGAGTAGGTCGGTAGCTCGAAGTGAGAGGGTTGTGGATTACGGCCCACACTGTCATCAAAGCCTTTCTTGCTGAGCACCAGGTCAACATGTTGCCACAGGAATTCTTTCAGAGTGCAGTCCACTAACTGTCCGCTGGAGGAAGAGAGACCACTGTTCTCCACATTGAACGATGGCTGCCTGTTTGAGTGGCGCATCTGCTGGTAGCGCCTTTGCCCAGGAGCGGGTGTGCCTGGGTCACAGTCACGCAGGGCACAGTTTGTTCGCAGCTGCCCAAGCAAAGAGCTGATTGGATCCTCACCTGGACCCGGTACCACGTAGACAAAAGCTTGGTTGGCAGGCACGGTGAACAGACAGTTGCTGCTCTGGTTGGTGAGGACTCTGCTCTTGCGGAAGATTCGGTAGATCTGATCCTCTAAGGCATGCTGAAGGCGTCTCCTGGGGGAATGCTTCTTTGGCTTGTCACCTGCCATTTCGTTACCGTTTCCACCCAGTCCTGATCCACTGACCCGGAGTGCCCCATTCATCTGGAACACAAACAGCAGACGAGGAGGACAAGGCCGGCAGTTCATCTTCCATTCTTTTGATACAGGACAGTCCTTGATGGCACCACGCAGTAAAGGTAAGGCTTTCTGTCGCAGACCATCCAAGGCGCGAAACAACCTGTCATATGTAACATCGAAAGAGCAGGTGGGATGCACCAGCAGCAAAACATGGCACAGTGAGAAGAGGAACAGCAGCTGAAGACAGTGATCCTTCTCAGCTCCTTTCCAAAACTCATGCGCTTCGGCGTGACCTAACCCCGCAGATAAAGACTCACAAGCCCGGAGAAGCTGCCGGTTATCGAAAACTGAAGTGAGCAGTAAATAGAGCACCCGGTTCTCCTGACTGTAATACGCTTTAATGGAGCTTCCTTCACTCGCGCTGTCCGTCTCAAACAGAGAATACACATGCTTGTCGGCCAAGATGTTTATTAGAGACTCTTTGGCACACGCGGCTTGCAGGGCACTTTTCCCAAATATTCCCAGTATACACACACCTTCGTCTTTGTACAGAGAATCCTCTATTAATTCCGACTGAAGCAATGAGCCTATGCTCATGGGCAGCGCCATTGTGGCTGAAAACATTCAAGTGGGTGAGGCTTCTGGGATCGTCATCTAAACCGTACCGTGCGGAAACACCACACACTAGAAGGTTTTTTCCTACAAAGTTTCTTGCTTGCATATTAAAAATAGATTTGAGTTGCTGATTTGTGATTTATTTCCTAAATTCGTTTTTCATTTAGTTTGGATCTTTTTTTTACGTCCTCTTTTCGAAAACTCCCGTTAGGGGTCGCCACAGTGGACGTGATCCGCATATTAAGACTTGGTTTTCTCCATTTGCTTTAGACATGTACAAGTTGGCTTTAGAAATATATTGTATGATAAAACAAAATATTACGATTTTTCGCGAAATGACATATCCATTAATGTAAGTACTCCAATCAGGAGCCATTGCATTACTTTTCTTTGTTAACGAGTCTAAGGAATACCTGAAATTGACTTATTCAAAAAATAAGAAATCTCTTGGATCACAAAGGCTATTTTAATATAGGTTTATGTTTGTTTAAATGACCACCCCCCCTACATGAATCTATCACAGAACACATGCATGCACCCACACTTTAAAACCACAAACTGACCAAATGCACATATTTGGAACTTGTGAGAAAACCCACACAAACATGGGATCTTCTTCCTCTTCTTTCGGCTTCTCCCTTCATCAGGGGTCACCACAGCGAGTTAAACGTTTCCACCGCACCCTGTCCTCCACATCCTCTACTCTCACCCCAACTCCCTGCTTATCTTCATTTACCACAACCAAATAACTCCTCTTTGGTCTTCCTCTCCGTCTCTTGCCTGGCAGCTCCATCTCCAACATCCTCCTACCAAGATATCCACTATATACATGTCCAAACCATCTCAGTCTTCCCTCTTGAATTTTGTCTCCCAACATGGGATAACTTGCAAATTCCCCACAGGCAAAATCTGGGCCTGGAATTTAACTGCACCACCTTGCCTTATCTCAAAATGCAAATAGTTCAGTTAAAACAACACACAGTTTAATAAGAAACAAATACAACCCCACAGCATTGTTCTTTTACTTAAATCAGAATATTACTTTCAGGATTTATTAATTACTAATGTATTATTTAATTACTCACTCATGCTGCACTTGCACAGATATGTTGTTACTAGATTGCATGTGCTTTACATGCCTAACTACATATTCTGTTTTCACTCTGAGCTCTTCTACTGGTATCGGTTTTAGTCCTCATTCCTTTCTTCAGACCAGTTTCAGTCCTAACAGAGTCCTTCTTTTTATGTTTAATAAATGGGGAAGGGTAATGCAGCAAGACGAATAAGACAAGTAAAAAAAATTTTTGTTCAATACAAAGTTGCAGTTTTGTATGAATTACAGTGTATAAAATGAATTCATGTCTATGTATGATGAGCTGTAATCCACACTGACCTGTTTCACTTGTCAGATATTACACAGAAAAAAAGTCTTTAAAATAGCTTTATTTTAAAATATACATTTTGCAAGCAGAATAAAATATCAAGTTTTAGGTTCAAATGCATAAATG
The DNA here is from genome assembly GCA_025084515.1 of Ancistrus triradiatus. Classification (NCBI taxonomy): domain Eukaryota; kingdom Metazoa; phylum Chordata; class Actinopteri; order Siluriformes; family Loricariidae; genus Ancistrus; species Ancistrus triradiatus. The sequence continues at coordinate 10,881 of JAJAGP010004688.1, forward strand.
ACATTATAAACCATATTTACAACCATGCTTAGACAGTTTTAAAGGTAAACTTCCAACTCTTCCACTTACATAGGAAGTCAAATGAAAGACTAGGGTCCATTAGATTAACTTGGTAGCACTTGTGTAAAATTCAATACACATGACAAGTACCAGATTTTAAATATTACGCCTACATTTCATCACAATGACACATTTGGCTGAATGCCAATAGTGATACATCACATGCAGTTCCATCCATTTCAGCTTTGTACATCGTGAATAAAACAACAGTATTTAACATCAAACCACAGGTCAAAGTAGAACAAAGCAGATAAAATGTGCAATACTCAGTAACAGTATACAAAACAATAAAGCTTTAAAATGCCTAATTACTTGATATCACAGTCTTTGCTGTCAGGCTTTGGTGGTTAAGATGTCTGTAGGAAAGGCACTCTGTGCAAATGAAAAAATAATGGTTAATAATGACAGAAAGTAGCAGTCTCACTGTTAACCTGCATGCTAGAAAAATGTAATGTAATGTAATGACTTTTATAGCTGCAAGAGTTACTTACCAGTACTTGTTTGTTTTCTAATTCTGGGTTCAGGATTGCACTGATAAATGAGTTCTTATTCTCTTTATTGCGCTGTGGTGTGCTTCCTGAGGAACTGAGAAATGAGAGACAGTGTTTCTGTATGGTATTTGTCTGAACATTGTGTATGACTGTAGTGTTCATCGTTAGGTTATAATCAACTGTAAGTAATTTACCAGTGACCGTGGGCTTTTCTAAGATGTAACTGTAGCCTCATAGGAGTGGTGCTTGGTGTCCTACAGGAACATGAAACGCTTTAAAAAAGCCAAACTATCACAATCTGAATCCCCTTCCACAAATGCACAGTAATATGCACATCACTGCAGATTTTTGGCTGGGCTGAATTTAAGTGCAGATATGGATTGAGGTTGAGATCTAGCACAATTATCAGAAAATGAACTAAAGCTGATACATGACAGTGAAGAATACACAGAGGCCTTTTTATGTGAAGTACCGTGGTACCTCGGTTCTCGTTGTTCATTTGTTCCAGAAGTCTTGTTGAGAACCGAAAACGACAAGTACTGAGCAAATCTTCCCACATGGAATAATGTAAACTGAATTAATCTGTTCCAGATACTCAGAAAATCCACACTGTATAAGATATTAATTGCATTCATGGAGTTGTATTGTACTGTACAGGTGCTCCCTGATTTGATGGGAATATGTTCCGACTAATTCACCATACTGTATCATAGCTGAGCCAGTATGAACACTTATACATTACCCTACAGTCGGCCAAAACATTAACACAAAGCTTATTTTATAATAAAAAAGTGCTAAAATATCATTAATTTCGTGAGTAATGGATTAAAAGTGAAAAGTAAAAGCAAAACACTTACTCTATTGCTGAACTCATGGCACTAGCATAGCTGCTAATGGCTGTCATTACTAACCATTTTAGCACCCATGGGGATTTATTTGCACTATCGAAAACCGTACTGTAAATACAGTAAAAATTATTTATTTTATTTATATAAAAAGCACTATAGAAAATCTGACTTTGAATCAAGTTACAACCAGTCTCTCAGCAACCAACAAGCCAACAGCATTAACATTACTGTAGATCCTGTAGAAAAGTAATGTATTACCTCAGCAGTTAGCATTAGCTAGTGCTAAATGGCCAAAGCAACACATAGAATAAGTATTTTTTTTAAATACTCACATGGCTGAACCATTTGCTAAAGCGACTCTATACAACTCAAGTATTTATATCATGCTCCATATATCTGTGTCTATGCAATGTCATACAGTACTCACTTTGCAAGGCTTGGCCTCAGCGGTGATGGGAAGCTGCACTGAGTGCGTCTCAAACGAACTTTCTGTATGTCTGCTAGTGTGATCAGTGGGGCTCTTTTTCCATCTGGAGTCTGCAGAAAAAAATGCTGTCATTTCAAGCTAGGTTTTTTTAAAACATTGAGTGCAGCACAGAATGACAAGTTCACAAAAGAAGTCGTTTATTTACCCGCAATTTACGGTTAGGAGTGACTTTTCTTAGCTGTACAGCCTGTAGGTCCTTTAGTGTCACCGCAACACATCGATCGACCTTTTCCTAAATGGGTACAATGTCCAAGATGACATATCTTTGCTAGTGCAAGTAGTTATTTTTTCTGTAAGGAATCAGGACGTGTGGTGGATGAGCAAGGATAAAGTAAGGACAACTATGAAGACGATGAAGACTGAAAAGGCAGTTGTCCCAGACAGCGATATACCAGTGGAGGCATGGAGATGTTTAGGAGAGATGGCAGAGGATTTTGTAGCCAAATTTTTAGCAAAGTCTTGGAAAATGAGAGCCATAAAGTTGATGAGTCAGAGCATGAAGGTACAGGATAAAGTAATGGCAGCTAGTCTGAGAGGAGAGGTGTTGATCTGTGAGCATCAATATGGTTTCAAGCCAGGAAAGTGCACTACAAATGTGATGTTTGCATTGCCAGCATTGCTGAGGAAGTATAGACATGCCAGAAGGTGTTGCTGGCAGTTGTGAGTGACAGAGAAGTATGTGAGGGTGGTGCAGGATATGCATGAGAAGAATGTGACAGCGGTGAGATGTGCAGGAATGACAGAGGGGTTCAAGGTGGAGGTGGGACTGCATCAGTGAGTGGTGGCAGAATGGTGCAGTTGCAAAAAGTGATGGAGGTGGATACGTTTAAATACTTGGGGACGAGAGGTCAAAGGTATTGGTGTGAGAATGTAGGCAGGGAGGAGTAGGAGGCAAAGGGTGAGAAGTGATTTGCAATAAAAGGGTATCTGCGAGAATGAAAGGGAAAGTTTACAAGACGGTATATTTACATATAGCCATTTAGCAGACGGCCAGAGTGAGTTTACTACTGAACGTTCTCATAATCCAAGCACTGTGGGTTAAGGGCCTTGCTCAAGGGCCCAACAATGGCGACATTTAATCCTGAACCTACTGTTTCAGTATCTTAACTGCAAGGCCACCTCAGTCCTGGTAGTGAGGCTAGCTATGTTGTAAGGCTTAGATGTGGTGGCACTGCCATTAAGACAGGAGATGGAGCTGGTGGTGGAGTTGAAGATGCTGGGATTTTCATCGGGAGTTTCGAGCAAGGACAGGATTAGGTATGAGTATATTAGAGGGACAATGCGAGTCACATGGTTTGAAAACAACGTGAGAGAGGAGAGATTGAGATGTTTGGTCATGTGCATAGGAGTGATGCAGGGAATATCAAGAGAAGGAGACAGAGGATGGAGCCGCTAGGGAGACAGAGGACGGCCAAAGAGAAGGCGGGTGGGTGGTGTACAGAGGAAGATGTAGGGTACAGGGTGGGAGTGAGATAAATGATACACTGTTGTAAACCCTAACAGGAGCAGCAGAAAGGAGACTATTGCAAAGAGTGGGTGTGGCTGCAGGTTATCCTTTGAAATAAGTCAAAGCCACTTGTTTACTGGCTTGGTTTTCAAATGGATGAAAGGCAGAATGACTACTGAATGGAAACCCACAGACACTCTGGCCCTTTAGTCATTTACTATTAACATTATGGCTGAGCTATAATTCCACAAAGTATTGTGTCTTTGTTTTCTGTAGTTACCGGCAATGTAGAGTTTGTTTTCTTTTTAGTGATTAACGGCAGTTTCTGTGGAATGCTTGGAGGTGGAGGAGGTGGAGGAGGCGGAGGTGGTGGAGGAGGTGGAGGAGCAGCAAGAGCAATTGGTGGAGTAACTGAAATTTGCTGATGATCGTGAGAGACTTTTACATAATTTGGCTGTTCACAGAGGCAACCACAAGACCGGCGTCCATGAGACACCTACAACACAACAGAAAGATGGACTGATCACTCTGAGTCACTAGTGAGATCATACAATGATCATGTTCCCACCAATAGGTACATAGTTAGCCTTACACTAACCAGGACACTGGAGCGAAGATGATGTAGCTCACTTTGAAGCTCCTCCACCTTCTGGTGAAGACTGTCAACCCTCTGAGCATAAGTTCTCCAGAAAAAGAGAACATTACAAAATCTGCTCCAGATCTTCAAAAAGAGTAAACAGGATATCGGTTTAGATATTTCGGTCTCAAAGCACTTTTGTTAAAATCAGCCTGCTGCTCATTACTGGCACCTACCTGGCTGAATCTGTGCTGACATTCTTGCATAATGCATCCAGCTACATTATACAAGATTCTGCTTTCTGGAGAACATGACCATTGTTCACTGGAATGTTTGGTTTCCTGCTCTGTCCTGACTGAGATGCCTGTAGTTGTGTTACTATAAGCACGAGTAGAAAATGGACAGAACTTAAATGACTGTAACAAACCAACACTGACACAAAAAGGGAAGAAATATTTATGTATAAAAAAGGAAAGAAATAGGCAACCATCTGGCATAGTTACTGTGAGGCTGTCAGTGTGGGATCACCATCACATATCAGCTAAAATCAGAACCCTGATAATAGTATCACATCAAAAAGGAACAAGTATGGCTGAGACATCTCTACTCACAAAGTTACTTGACTGTTAGATGAGGAAGTCGGAGACTTCCTGGCCTTTATGGCCCAACTTCGACTGCTGCTATTCTTTTTCCGACGCTTCTGGAAGGCTCTGCTTAGTCGCTAGGAATAAATAAAATACTGACAGCTTAAGACCACTGAACAACTTACTTGGCAATACTGTATATTGGCAGCCAAGCTCTTAAGCTAATAAAGTTTGATGGTGGCATGAGGAAAACATTCAACATACAATGCTTACAGCATTGGAAAAAAACATGCATGGCTGTTTTGGGACATCTTACTATTCAATCCTAAAATAACCTTTTTATAAATATGGGTATGTACTATTGTTTTAGCCTAACAACTAACATGCAACCTGACTCATCTATAACTGACTTATGATTATATTAAGTAACTACATATTGCAATGTTTTTAATGAAAGGTTAGTTTAAATGTAACAGGTGAAGTTATGGGAGGTCCAAATAAAGCCTGTGTTTAAGTAACTTGCACAAGGAATTAAAAAGACACTGTGTAGTTTTAAACACTAAACATTGAACTGCATTAACTCATACAAGGTTAGACCAAAATAAAATGCACATGCTCACTACTGCCTGTCATAAGTCTGTCCTAAAAGAAAAGTCAGGCAGTGAAACAGCTGGGTATTATAATATTAAATAGAGCATTTCATGTGAAAAATGATCTGTTCTGTTAGAAACATATAAATATATGAAATGAATCATTTTCTAAACATACCCCGAATCCAGCCATCCAGCCTGCAGCTTGCACAGGATTTTCAAACAGTGCCCAAATCCGTTTCAGCCAATCACAACGCTAGCTACAGACACGTGGGCAAACTGCGCTCTTTGATTGGTTTCTAGCGTGGCCCGTGTGTCTAAATAACGTTTTGGTGCATTACTGCCCCACCTGACTGGAAAGTGAACTATCGATAAGCAAATTGTTCATCAATTGGGTTAAAAATAACGTCAAATAATCGCCTAATAATTACGTTGAAATCACCGGTGAAAATTGTTTTTTTGTTTTGTATTTTTCTCAAATGTAATACAATGTTTTCAATTACAAATAATGAGCATTATTATTACATTATTACCACATTAATCAGCATTCCGGTAACAAGTTGAGTCTTGAAAGCATTTAGTGTTTGGCATTTAATTAAAAGTCAAGTAAACACATTTGTGGAACTGACTATGCTGGTTCCCTTGTTAAAAAAGGTCAACAGGAGAGACACCACAGAGGCACCTGCACAAAATCAACTACACTCTGCCAAAGAAGTACAACATCATTCTTAGACATGCTAAACAACATCAGCTTTTCACACCAGTCCCAAAACAAATGCGACAGAAATATTATAGTTTTGTGTGTGTGAGTGAGTGAGTGAGTGAGTGAGTGAGTGAGTGAGTGAGAGAGAGAGAGAGAGAGAGAGAGAGAGAGAGAGAGAGAGAGAGAGAGAGAGAGAGTTTTCCTTAACTTTTTGTTTTTTGTTGATAGAACAACGTGTGTTCTCAGGGTCTTTATCTGACTGCATTACTCACATTCTCAAGATATTCAGTTCACAATCTAATTTCCTGACATTTCCCTATAGAATTTTCTAGTATAATTCCTCATTCATTAAAGCAACAATGACAAGCCATCCTGGTCCAGATGCACTGAAACATACCCATACCCTGATACTTCCAACATCGTGCCATGATAAACTTTCACAAACTTATTGTGAAGATCAGATTTTGACAGATCCCTGTTCTTTAAATACAACATCATGCCCACTCATGCCTGATTGTCACCACATTGATTAAAAACATCTGACTCTAATTTCACCTTCAAATTAATTGAAAGTAGAGGTTCACATACTTTTGCCTCACACAGATATGTATAATTTGATCATTTTCCTCATTCATTAACAAACATGTACAATATTTTTGCCTCATTTGTTTAATTGGTCTCTTTACAGACCTTGTGTGTGAAAATCTCACAATGTATTAGTTTACATATGCAGAAAAAAAATCTTTACCACAGACTTTTAAGCACCATTTTGGGTGTATGTTTCTGCTGTCCTTACTCACATTACAGAAACTGGATTCTCAGGGATTGTTGTTTCTTTGGTCAAAAACAAAGTTAACAAATCAATACACAATGCTGGTAAGCTTGATGCAACATTTAACCACTATTTTATGAAATGTACCAATGGAAGACATAGCCTATTGCTACTGGCTTATGTGGGACATTAAAGAAAAGTCATTACTGTCCTAAATAACTATCTTTTTAATCTTGCTTTGTACAGGTGATATCATTCCATTTATTCATATAGTATTTTTACAGGCACTGTCTCAAAGCAGAGTTACAAAACTCTATACCCCATATTAGGAAGACAAAAGTGTGAGTGACAAGAATTTGTATCTCCCAATAAAAAGACCAAAAAGGAAGCCACTTTGGGAGTAGCCAGGCTCAAATAGAGAACCTCATCTGGGGACACCGGACATCAGGAACTGATTCAAGTGAGTAAAATAATTAAAAGTTTCGCATAAGTGCACGCTGAAATACACAGCAGGTCTGACAAGGATAACTTGATGAGCATATTAAGTCTCCGGAGGGAGGATCGCACTGTTCTATCGAATACAACAACTGTAATTCATTGGAGCAGCAGGGCGGAGAACTTGACTGCGCAGGTCGCATACCAAACAGCTCCTAATCCCTAGGCTAGTACACTAACTGAGCTATGAAATAACTGACTGTATGAGCGACCAGTCTATATATCCAATCGGCTGCCATTTTGACTCGAGCCATTGTTAGCAGTCGTTTCATTTTCTCAGTTACATCACACAGTATGTCAATAGCGTATTTGTTAGAATACTCATTTGGCATACTATGTAGTAGGGTTGCAGACAATTTGGGACGTCGCCCTGCTCTTGTCGTTTACAGATGACGCACGTCCATCAAGCCAGTGAACTAACTGAGGTAGTGGCGAAGAAGAACCCGTTATTTCACAGAAAGTTAAAAGATATAACTAACAGCTAACTGGACTTCTTCAGCCAAGATTCAGGAGACATCACGATATGTTATTTAACCCAAACTCGCTGGCCGAATGTTTACAGGAATGGGGAGATCTCGAAAAGGACTATCAACAGATTCAGGTGAGAGGTCTAATGCAGTTAAACATGTAGTGGATAAACGTTAGTAACTGTAGCTATAAGCCTTTTATTACCTAACGTTAGCTGACCTGCTGCTCTGTAACTGAGGCTACGTAACAAATCTGTATTTACTTGACTCACAAAATAGTGTCAAAACCAGAGACTGTACTGTATATACACACCGTCGCTCCTGTACTACTTAGACGTAGCATACTATGTAGTACAGTATGGTGCTGTTTGGGACGAAGCCTAATCGCTAGCTAACGTAATGCTGGGCCTTTACATCCATTTAAGCGTCATTAAACTGTAAAAGTGCTCAAAATAATGTAAGATAGAGTAGCTGTGTTCTGCCATCTGAGGAGACGGTGGATTTCAGCTTTTATTTTTTTTTATTTAATTAGACGAAAAAGAAAAAGTCTAACCTTAGATTGTACCTCAGACTCTTCTAGCGCGTTCGACCACCAGTCATCATATGTGCTTAGAAGTGACTGAAACTGGAACAAACATATTGGAAATAATTGGAAATAAATACTCCTCTTTATGTCCTACATATGTCATTGTTCACATGTCAGAATTTTATTAATCGTTAAACAGTGTCTTAAAATCAAAGGGCTAAACATCTGATTATACAAACTAAAGGTATCAGTCAATTTAAAAATGCACTATCCAATATCCAGAAAACAGTTGCCTTGCTCTATTAGAACATAAAAATATTTATAAAATTCTAAAATGCAAACATGAAAAATTCCTTTCAATAGCCATGTCATGTGGACATGCATTATTACACTACCGTCATCTGTTGAATGATCTCTGTTGCTTGTCTACACTTATTTACTGTGATTTCTATCATCAAAGTTACCAGTACAATAATGTTAAGTTATAGTGAGAGGAATTATATGGTATTTAATCTACTGTAAACAAACCTGAACCTTTATTTGGTTTCCATCGTTGTTGCAAAGTATCACATGATGCATTGCATTTTTCTTTCATTCCTATGAATTTTCCTGTGTATATGAAAGAGTACTTTGCTGTTAGACACACAGTACTTAAGGACAGTGAATATGCTAGGTACAGTGGGGCAAAAAAGTTTTTAGTCAGTCACTGATTGTGCAAGTTCTCCTACTTAGAACGATGAGAGAGGTCTGTAATTTTCATCATAGGTACACTTCAACTATGAGAGACAAAATGAGGGGGTAAAAAATCCAGGAAATGACATTGTAGGATTTTTAAAGAATTTAATTGTAAATTATGGTGGCACACACTGTAGCTGATATTTTGGCCCATTCCTCCATGCAGATCTTCTCTAGAGCAGTGATGCTTTGGGGCTGTCACTAGGAAACATGGACTTTCAACTCCCTCCACAAATTTTCTATGGGGCTGAGGTCTGGAGACTGGCTAGGCCACTGCAGGACCTTGAAATGCTTTTTACGGAGCCACTCCTTCGTTGCCCGAGCGGTGTGTTTGGGATCATTGTCATGCTGGAAGACCAAGCAACGTTCCATCTTCAATGCTCTCACCTGATGGAAGGGGTTTGGACTTAAAATTCAAGATACCAGGCCCCGTTCATTTCTTCCCTTAACACGATCAGTCGTCTGTTCCCTCTGAGAACAAACCAGCCCCAAAGAATGTTTCCACCCCCATGCTCTAACAGTAGGTATGTGTTCTTGGGATGCAACTCCGCATTCTTCTTCCTCCAAACATGACGAGTTGAGTTTTTACCAAAAAGTTCTATTTTGGTTTCATACCACATTGATAATCCCCAATCCTCTTCTGGGCTCAACCATATTCCTCTGGGCCAAATTCGATGGGTCTGGACATTACCGGCTTATAGCAGGGGGCAAGCCTGGCCTGCAGATCTGAGCCCTCTCGGGTGGTGTGTTACTGGTGGTAGCTTTGTTACTTGGTCCCAGCTTCTGCAGGTCATTTCATAAGGTTCCCTTCGTGTGTTAGTGGTGGGATTTTTGCTCACAGTTCTCATGTATAATTCCTGACCCCACGGGATGAGAGCTTGCATGGCGACCCAGATGAGGGAGATTATCAATGGTCTTGTATGTCTTCCATTTTCTTACAATTGCCTACCACAGTTGATGTTTCACCACCCATCTGCTTGCCTATTTGCTAGATCACTCTTCCCAGGCCTGGTGCAGGTTACAGTTTTCTTTCCTGGGTCCGTCAAAAAGCTCTTGGTCTTGGCACATGGTTTGAGTTTGGAGTCTTGACTGTTTGAGGCTGTGGACAGGGTCTTTTATTTACAGATACGAGGGTCAAAAAGGTCCATACTACAGGTAACGAGTGGAGAAAGAAGAGCTTCTTAAAGAAGAGTTAAAGGGTCTGTTTGAGAGCCAGGGAAATCTTGCTTGTTTGTGGGTGAACAAATTACTGATTTACAATTAAATTCTTTAAAAAGCCTATGATGATATTTAAAATACGATGATGAAAATGACCGGACCTCTCTCATCTGTTCTTAAGTAGGGAACTTGCAGAGAAGTTGGTGTTGTACAAGCAATTTTTTGCTCCACTGTATTTGACTGTTAGCATCATCAGTCTGTTGAACATAATCACCAGCATCACAGAAGAAGCAATCAACACAAGTGGTTATGGCTCTGTGTAACTGTTTAACATGTACATGTGCCCATTAGGCCAGGCAGATTGGAAGTTTCTAGCCCAAGCGTACAAAGATTCCATTGGCATTCTGTAAAATTAGTGGGGGGACAGTTGGTGGTGGTCACCGGTTTTGATCACAATGTTTTACTCAAGTAAATAATATGGATTATTAATAATCATATGATATGAGTTCCACAACTCTCCCATGATACACATGTTCTTATGCCATTAACATAGCTTTTGTTTCTTTTAGGAAACCCATCGCCCTGTGACAAAACAAAAGCTTGGAGGAAGTTTCAAAAAATTACAGAACAACTGTTCTGCTTCTATGAACGGACAAAAGAAACGGCTGAAGGGACCTTTCTGCTTCAATTGAGAGTGAGGAGTTTTCTTTGGCGCTAACAGATCGAGTACTTAAGAACTGGCCTTTAATAAGTTTGTGCTTTATAAGTGTGGCAAGAGCAAAACAAAATGCACCACATACCGATTCATTTGTCCACCAGCGCCTAAATTTCTATACATAATTTTTTGTTAGATGCAGGACAGAAAGGCACGCTCCGAGGACGTAAACATCATTGATGAGATACCAGCAATCCATAAAAGAAAGGCCCACAAATGTATTTTTGAGATGGAGGCTTTCCTTCCAAAGAAAAAACCGGGTAAAATATCAACAGCCCCACAACCTTAAAACAGATTGTAGATTTGACTAAACAAAAACATGGCAAATGCATTTTTAACCACATTGATAGGTATTATGCCAACGTAGGTAGGATTGGGAGGTAAACATCTGGGATGTTTACACTTATTTTGTATTAGGTTTTGTTATTGACATACCTTTGACCAATCCTCCCCCTAACAAGAGATTCGGAGCATGTAGCCTGTATATATGTATTTTCTTTTTAATACGATTTTGCAAATTTGTATATGTAATTGAGTTATTCTGAAGGCCTTTATGCTAATTTCTGTACTTACTGTAGCCTTTAAGAGGATGCTAAACGAAGCTTCACTGTTTTCACATTGTTTATAAAACTGTTTTCTCAGCAACAATAAATCTATTCTATTCCCTGTTTAGGCTATACCTCAGTCTTGTCCTTGGAAATGTGAATGTTACACTTCTTAATAAACATGCCAAGTAAGTATCTAACAACCTCAAGTGTCACTGCACATCTTCAGTCTTTAAGAGAATGTAATGGATATACAGTCAACTGTCTGTCTTAACATCTTTCAGATTTGCCTATAAAGATGACTATGAGAAGTTCAAGCTCTACCTGACTGTCATACTTCTGCTTTTTTCCTTTACATGCCGGTTTGTGATCAGCTATAGGTATGACCAGTTGTTTCCTAAACAGATGTTAACAGTTTTGTAGCTAGTACCAAACTAGAACGGTGTTACTTAGTTGCATTTACTTGTAAGAATACAAGAAGCCAAGAAAGACGGTAAAACCGAAGGACACTTGTTAAGCTTAAATTGAACTTAAATGTTCATTTATGACAAACTTGTATTCTCTTGGACAGGGTTCTGGATGCACTGTTCAATTTCCTGTTGGTTTGGTACTACTGCACACTGACGATTAGGGAGAGCATCCTTATTAATAATGGCTCCAAGTGAGTAATAACCACAGAATAACATGAATTGACATCTGGGAAGCACACATTTTATTACAGTCAACAAACAAATATTTTAAATTTGTTGTTTATATTTGGATGGTGTGAACCAAATACCAAATGTTATTTTAGTACAGTAAACTGAGTAATATTTAGGCTTTATCTCTACCATTGTACAGTATGTTCTTTGTCCTGTTATGTTGTTTTAGAATGAAAGGCTGGTGGGTGTTTCAACATTATGTCTCAACCTATCTCTCTGGGGTAATGCTGACTTGGTAAGTGTGACTCTTCTGGTTTGTCCCAGACAAAATATCGTGTAACTTAGTGTGTAATGGATTCACAGTGATGTCACAGTGGTGAATCACTGAATCACTGTGTACTGAATCGTGAATCAAGTTTCGGCTGATACGTCGGGTGTAAGCAAGTGCACTGAGTAACAAGGAAATGACGAGAACTGAGACAACTTTCAAGTCAAAATGCGTCGAGAAACAAATTCGACGCGTTCCGAGGTGGTCGAGAATCGACGGTACCACTGTACGTCATTGCAGGTTCAGTTCAACTAGTTGCGTGTCATCATAGACATTATTGACATGTGCAAGCTTAGCTTTTTGACATCAATTGGATACCAGCTGCTTTGTAAAACCTAGTGAATGAAAAACATTAAAACAGTATATGTTGGTTATAGAAAAAACCGGACAGTGATCAAGAACAGTCAGAAATAATTACCATGCATGTGGAAGTTGCTGCAAAGTCTGGTAACCACCAATTAGGTATCTGTGAGAAATCCCCCAAAGAAATCACAAACTTAAGCGTCACAAGAATATGATATTTGACGATAGGTATAGATTTATAACAAACATTAGTGGTGACTTGCTAGCTACTAAATAGCAGGATTTATTGTTTAAGGTTTCCCCACAGTTGTGATGAAAACAATTCGGCCAAGGCTGTAAAAGCTTGGCATCTCATAGCTACACTTTCAAACTCTGAGAAGACAAAATGAGAAAAAAAATCCAGAAATCAATTGTAGGATTTTTAAAGAATTTAATTGTAAATCTGGTGGGAAAAATTATTGGTAACCTACAAACTAAACAAGATTTCTGGCTCTCACAGACTGTAACTTCTTATTAAGAAGCTTCTTATGTCCTCCCACTCGTTACCTGTATTAATGGCACCTGTTTAACCTAATTATCTGTATAAAAAAGACACTGTCCACAGCCTCAAACAGTCAAGGAGCCAAACTCAACCATGGAAAAGACCAAAGAGATGTTGAAGGGACACAAGGAAGGAAAAGTGTAGACCTGCAGCAGGCTGGGAAGGAGTGAATCTACATCAACTGGGGAGCAATGTGTAAGAAAATGGAAAGACATACAAGACATGCTAATCTCCCTCGATTCTGGGGGCCAACGCAAGATCTCATCTGGGGGGTCACAAGATCATGAGAAGAGGAACCGGTGAGCAAAAAAATCCAGAAACTTACACGGAGGGGACCTGTCTGATGAAGACCTGGCAGAAGCTGGGGACCAAAAAAGTAAACAAGGCTACCATCAGTAACACAATACGCCGAGGGGGTGGGGGGAGGCAAAATCAAGATCCTGCGGTGCCAGGCGTGCCCCCCGTCTAAGCCAGTACATGCAGGCTAGTCTGAAGTGGAGAGAGAATTATGGATGATTCCAGAAGAGATTGGAGAGAATATCATGGTCAGAATGCAATTTGAAATAAATAGAACTTTCTGGTAAAAACCAAACTCGTAGTGTGTTTGGAGGAAGGAAGGATGCTGAGTGGTGCCATACCTATGTGAAGCTATCGGAGGTGCAAAAACTCCTGCTTGGGGCTGTTTTTGCAAGGGGGAGGGAGGAGACTGCATCCGTGTAAGGGAAGAATGAACGTGTTTGGCCATGATAGTGAGATTTTAGCCAAAACTCCTTCCATCATCAGGAGAGCATGAAGATGGAAATAGCTGGGTTCCAGCATGACAATGATCCCAAAACACACGATCGGGCTGCCCCCCTTCTTTTTTTTGATCCCAAACACACCGCTCGGGCAACGAAGGAGTGGCTCCGTAAAAAGCATTTCAAGGTCCTGCAGTGGCCTAGCCAGTCTCCAGACCTCAACCCCATAGAAAATGTGTGGAGGGAGTTGAAAGTCCGTGTTGCCCCAAAACATCACTGCTCTAGAGGAGATCTGCATGGAGGAATGGGCCAGGAAATGTTTGACCTCTGTCATTGCCAACAAAGGTTCTGTTACAAAGTATTAAGTTGAACTTTTGTTATTGACCAAACACTTATATTCCACCATAATTTACAATTAAATTCCTTAAAAGTTCTACAATGTGACTTCCTGGATAATTTTTTCTCATTCTGTCTCATTTTGAAAATTACAGACCTCTCTCATCTTTCTAAGTAGGTGAACTTGCACAATCAGTGGCTGACTAAATACTTTTTTCCCCCCCACTGTAAATGTTATGTTGGTACAGGTGTGCCTTATGTCACTAAGCTGCATCACAGCTATCAATAAAAGTTGTAATGCTCGTGGCACGACTGCTGTTTGTGACATATATATGGACACTATATATGAAACAAGGCATATGTAATTTTACACCACATCTCATTTCTCTGTAGGCCTGAAGGAGCACTGTACCAGATGTTTAGGGACCAGTTCCTGTCTTACTCCATGTATATAAGTAATGAAGCTTAATACTGTTCTCAGCCTTATCACATGTTAATTTTGGCGTTTGCAGTGTGGAGGCAGAGAGTTTTTGACCTTTTATCTATCACACAGATTTTGTCCAGTTTCTTCAGTATTACTACCAGAGTGGATGTCTGTATCGACTCCGTGCCCTCGGAGAGAGACACAACATGGACCTCACAGTCGGTGAGCTACAGTGTAAAGTGCATTTAAATATAACTGTGTCTATGAGCAGCTCACTTTAGTCATTCCGAAAGTTTTAGTCATTGACATTCAGCTAACATCAATTCATTGAAATGCATTATTCATTAATTAGCGTTATTGAAACCGAACAAACAGCTGATGTTGTGCAAAATGTTCTTTATCCAGTGAGACCCAATAATTACATCAGGGATGTATGGTAAGCTTTTTACCTAGGAGCATTAAAATAAATAAAAGAACAAAATATAAATAAAAGAACAAAATATAAATAAAAGAACAGAGCAAAAGAAAGAACGGGTATGCAGATATTGCAGGATATTACTCAGTAAAAGCGGTGATGCATTCAGGTCAAAATCTGAAGGTGCAAATGCAAGCAAAATCCTCAGACTGTAGAACCCTGAATTACATAATATACACTGATGAGCCATTATTATGAGTATTATGACCATTCACAAGCATATAGCATTGATTGTCTTGACACGTGTTAAACTCTGAGATATATTAGAGAGCCAGTGGAGAGTTGGTTCTAGTCTATGTTGGATGTATGAGAAATGTTCAGGCGTAAAGACCAGAGCTTCATTGTCAAAGGCCACATCGTTGTGACCAGATGACTAGGTCGCAGCTTCTCTGAAGCAAAGCTTGTGGAGTCCAATAACGTTGAGTCCAATACCCTCACATCTGATATGACTGAAAGGATCTACTGCCAAAGTCTTGGTGCCAGAAACCACAGCAAACCTTTAGAGGTCTTGTAGAGTCCATGCCTTAGCGGTTTGGAGCTGTTTTGGTGTATGTGTAATAGACGTTTGTGGGTGGCACGCAACAGGTGCAGATCTGATGATCTGTGTTACATGACAGGAACGGTTCCCACATTCAGGAGTGCTGATACCCACAGACCTGCCTCTGGCTGAACAGGAGGTGAACTTGAGAAATCTATACAGAAACCGTATGATCCTCCCAACAATGTGACCTTAACCTGTGCCAATGAACTGTTCTTAGTGATGCCAGTTAACCTGAATGCAGTTCTGTCACCAAAAGATCTCACCTTGCCAGAGGAGGGATATAAACCAGATTGGCTTGGCTGGAGTGTTTACTCACAGTTCTGTGTGGGTTTATTCCAGGAACTCTGGTTTCCTGCCACAGTCCGAAGACGTGCGTGTTAGGTTAATTGGTGTCTCTAAAGTGCACTGAGTATGTCTGTGAGTGCATGTGCCCTACGATGTATTAGTGCCCTGTGCTGCCGGTTGGGCTCTCTTGCGACCCTGTCCAGGATCAAGTGGATAACAGAGTGAATGAATGAATATTGTTAGTGAGTTTTGTTCAGTAGGTAAAACAAAAATGACTGACTAATCCCAGAATATCCAGACACTCTAACCCCTTTGGTTCACTTGTGTTGGATACAGTACTATGCAAGATTTTTATTCGAAATGAAACATTATGTATTATTACCAGTGTCAGCCATGAAACAATTTTTGCCTGTGCCCTGCGATGGCCTTGAGTCCAGAGTTGGTTCCCACTGTGCACCCTGTGCTGCCAGATACGCCCTGCATTCCCCAATGGAAATAAAAAGAATTGTATTAAGCAGATATGGAAGATGAATGGTGTGGTGTGGTTTGATTTGATCTGATATGAAATTGATATAATAAGACCATGTTCTATCCTTAGAGGGTTTTCAGTCCTGGATGTGGAGAGGACTGACTTTCCTCTTGCCCTTCCTTTTCTTTGGACATGTGAGTATTAAAATAAATTTCTACTGATGCTAAATAATGAATTCATCTAAATAGCACGCCATAAGTACTGCTTATTATGTGTATGTTATCAAATGCTGTTGTAACTGGGGGCGACAGCCCTAATCCATTGCTATTCAGAATCAAATATGATGGAAGGTACAGAACTGTCCATGTGTGACAGAAGGTCAGACATACCTTAGTCCAGTCTAGATTGGATTTTATGCAGGAATGTTCAATTATATTAGTGAGTTATAAATCTCATGTTCTATGCACTTCCAGTTTTTGCAGCTTTACAATGGAATAACACTTTTCCAAATGACTCAGCTGCCGGAATGGAAAGAGTGGCAGGTATGCAATAATAATATTACATTACTATTTTACTTTTGCAGCTCATTGTTAGATCCCAGGCTTCAGAAACACTGTATGTCCCACTGTATGAGAAATACTTTATATACGAGGGCTGCCCAAAGTCCTGCCCTAGGGCCAAATACAGATTGTAATTGGCCCACGGCATCACTTTTAAGAATACTTTATCAGTGGCCTGCCTGCACATTGCAGTTTTTTCTTTTGGTCCGCTTGAGGTCCACACTGACTGATCACCACTTGCATGATGCCTTGTGTGTCATAACTATAGCTGTAAAACCAGATCTAACATGTATAATGCAGTCAAGGGTGTAAGACCTCCCCTTATGTTTGTTTCTACTTGGATTTTTTATGTATTTAGTTGGTATTTAGTTGGTTATGTGACTTAATAAATATAAGACTTGTTGTTGAGTTCCATAGGTGTGGTAATGCATAGCAGTTCATTCACATTATGCAATCTACATGCAAAATACTGATGGAAGATGCTTGATATGTTTCAAAGGTGCAGTATTTTGCAGAAATATTTTAAAGAAAATGTTAATTAGCCTAAATAATCTGTGGTATTTTTCATTATTTTGATATTGGGCTGCAGTTATTGTGCTAAAATAAAATTCAGTAGTAAAGAAAATAAATTGTTCTGTAAGTTTGTAGTTTTCATATGTTGAATACAATGTTGTGAATCATTTATGAATTATATTTCTGGAAAAGAGAACAGCCCTTAGGTATTTTGATATGGTCCAATTTGGCCACTTTGAAAAAAGTTTGGACACCCCTGGTATATACTTAATAAAACTAGCCATGGTCATGATGTTTTTTTCCAAAGATAAGCTGTTCCTTATGCACTTATGGTCTGTTTTCTGCTGACAGGTCCTTATGTGTGGCTCCACCTTCCTTGTGCTGTTCATGGGAAACTTCTGCACCACACTGGGTGTAGTGTATTACAAATACACCAATCAGGACAAAGCAAAAGATTTATGAATGTTTTACATAAAACTACTCTGTCTCACTCCTTATGATCAAAGAAATCTGTCTGATTCACACCAGTGACTTTTTGTGGCCTTATATACATTTTATGGGGCTTCTGTTACTTTCTGTGACTTTTAAGCTTCAGTATCACTGTTTACACTGGGATCCAATTTGTAATGTGAGTTTGTTTTGTAAAGTTCTGTTTTAAGGAATTTATTTTGAATGTGAGCCACATATAGAGTGGGGCAAAAAAGTATTTAGTCAGTCACTGACTAAATTTACAATTTTCCACCATCATTTACAATTAAATTCTCATTTTGTCTCTCATAGTTGAAGTGTAGCTATGATGAAAATTACAGACCTCTCTCATCTTTCTAAGTAGGAGAACTTGCACAATCAGTGGCTGACTAAATACTTTTTTGCCCCACTGTAACATGGCAAGCTGATGTGTGAGTGTTACTTGCATTCAAATGAAAAGGAATAAAATATATCAAGGCTTTGGTTTTCTGTGATTTCTAATTAGTTATGTAGGATTTCTAATTGCTTACCAAATGTCAAATGACACAGGAGTCAGAAGATTGTGTATCAGATCCATCTTCCTAATATTCATATGCATTCATGTAGCTTTGCTGAAAATAAATGTTTCATTTGACATCTTCCTGAGTCAGTAAACACTGGTGCCATTCTCCTAGAAATCATGTATTGCCTTTGCACTGCTCTATTACAAAATCATAGTCCACCAATCAGCCATTAACATTAACACCACTCGCTGTCCATTTTACCAGCTCCACCATATACACTTACTGGCCACTTCATAAGGTACACACTGGAAACATTCCTTCGACATGTTGCTTCATACTGACATGATAGCTTTGTGCAGCTGCTGCAACTTTGTCGGCTGCATGTCCATGAGCCAAATTTACATTTCCCTCACATCCCAAAGGTGCTCTATTGGATTGAAATCTGGTGACTGTGGAGGCCGATTGGAGTACAGTGAACTCATTGTCAGGTTCAAGAAACCAGTTTGTTATGATTTGAGCTTTGTGACACTGTGCGTTATCCTTCTGGAAGTAGCTGTCAGAAGATGGTACACTGTGGTCATAAAGAGATAGACATGGTCAGCAACAGTACTCAGGCAGGCTGTGTGTAGGCTCGGTTGTAACAAGTGGTTATTTGAGTTACTGTCACCTTTCTATCATCTTGAATCAGTCTGGCCATTCTCCTCTGACCTCTGGCATCAACAAGGTTGCTCACTGGAGATTTTCTCTGTTTCTGACCGTTCTCTGTAATCCCTAGAGAGGGTTGTGAGTTAAAATCCCAGTAGATCGGCAGTTTCTGAAACATGCCACGTTCAAAGTCACTTAAATCACCTTTCTTCTCCATTCTTATGCTTGGCTTGAACTTCAGCAGGTTGCCTTGACCATGTCTACATACCTAAGTGCACTGGATTTGCTGCCATGTGATTAAGATACTGTTATTCTATTTAGATACATGTGGTTCAGTGGAAAGAGTCGAATACCATCCTGCTGTATAAGAAAGAAACATCTGAAGAACTATCGCCCTATATGCCTCCCCTCTCACATATACAAGCTGTTCACGAAGGTAATTGTGAACACAACAGCTGGATGAACAGCAAGCTCGAGAGCAGGCAGGCTTTAGAAGAACTACAGCACGATGGATCACATATTCACTCTGACACAGCTGCTAGAGTGAGTGAAAGAGTACAGGCTGGCCCTGTGTGTCGTGTTCATTGACTATGAGAAGGCCTTCGACAGTGCTGAGATGAAAGCAGTGCTACAATCCCTCAAGAAGCAAGGAGTTGTGTCGCAGTATTTGGACCTCCTCAGGGAGGCGAACTCCGGTTGTACCACCTGGCCCTGTTGTCGTCACCCATGCGAGTCCCTGTCGGGAAGGGCGTGAAGCAAGGAGATACCAACACTCCGAAGCTGTTCATGGCTCGTCTTGATACGGTCATCAGAGACATAGACTGGGACGGCGGTATATGGATCAATGGAGAGCTAATGACCCACTTCCGCAGATGACATCGCACTCATCGCAGAGAGCACTGGTTAGCAACAACCAGTGTAGCGCCGGGTCGAATCATGGTTGGAGGCGATGAAATAGAGGAGGTAAAAGTGTACATCTATCTGGGCCAAGCGGTGAACGTTCAACAACGTTCAATCAAGGATGTGCTCAAGGGAAAATTGGACATGGCCACCCGTGCTGCCCTCTTCAACAGCACAGTCTTACCTGCGATGCTGTACACAAGTGAGACCTGGGCAATGAAGAAAAGGGAGGAGGAGCAGCAGCTCATAGGGCCATGGAGAGATGTATTCTGGGAGTGTCGTTGCGAGAGCTCATCCGAAGCGAGATCAGAAGGGGGAGTGGAGTGAAGGACGTCATTGCAGAGTATAGGAAGAGCAAACTCAGGTGGGCCTGACACATTGCAATGTTCACCGATGACAGGTGGACCTGTGGACCTGTGCAGCTGGCAAGTGGTATCCACACAAGTGGGAAAGGCCACTCAGAAGGCCTCCACGGAGATATGAAAGAATGTGGGACCAGAATGCCGAAGATTGGCAAGATCAAGGGAAGAATGGACTGTTTTCTGTGACCAGCGATGCCGTAGAAGGGAACTAACTGCGTAGCATTTTAATATGACATTGTTAAAGCAACTTTTTAGAATCCTAAATAGCTTCCCATTTTATATATTATGGGAAAGGGTTTCTTTGCAGCGCCTGACAATCAATCAAACATTGACTGATACATAGAGAAATGACACTGAAATACTGTTGAGGGAAACATATTCTTATCAACCATTTCAAATAATACGTTATAAGTATTATAAGACACACTTCATATTATTTTCACTGTGTACACAGTTACTTGGCTACTGGCTACAAGTAATTATTTTATTATTTTGTATTGCTATGTGTTTAATGACCCTTGTCTGTATGCCAGTGTAAGAATGAGAAGTGTTTGTAAGGCCAGTGCTATGGGAACAGTGGGACCTCTATCTGTTGTGTAGTGTATGTGACAGGCCATATTGTATTGGATGCAATGCTGTAGAAGGTCTTCATCATGTGATCCAGTGGGAAGCCATGACAGTTTTGTCAAGAATGATCTAGTAAACCCTCCTCAGGCAGAGGAAGAAAATCTAAGCGAATAATATCTAAGGGAACAGAATTTTAGGTATATGTAAAAGAGCACCAGTTCTACTACACATATAATAACACTGCAGTCCAGCACTGAAGAATAAACTGAATGACGGTGAATTAACTATCCTTTTAAACTAACCTGAACTATAAAGTGTAGTAATAATAAAATGTTTTAAAAATAAGAATCACAATCCTCCCTTGGCTAAGCCACAATACAGTGAGTTGTAAGCTTCCACCACCTACAGAGTGAATGATTTAGTTGAGAACCCAACAGTTACATGCTGCTGAAAAGCAACTGATAAATCTTCAATTTTCTAGGATCACTTTGTTGACTTGGCCTCCGAATTCCCCAGATCTCAGTGCTTCTGTGGGATGTGCTGGACAAACGAGTGATTTCCATGGAGACCCCACCTCACAATTTACAGGACTTATGACCTGTAAAGGTCTCATGAAGTCCATGCCTCAATGTGACACAATGCGTCTTGGTGGCACAAGGGTGATCTACCCAATATTAGGCAGGTGGTTTTATGTTATGGCCCATTCGGTGTATGTTCTCTTTAGAGAAGGAGGATAAGAAGACAACGAAACACTAGTTGAAACAGAAAAAAGAAAAGCAATCCAAACCAAGTCACCTAATTTGTCTCTATAAGCAAAAGTAATTGGAAACCCTGAAACTGGAGTCATCTCTCACAATCAGGATTCTGAATTGCAGTTTGGTTCTATGAACATTTCATGTACCTGTCATAGACTTGCATGTTTACTGGAGCCAGTTCTGGAGGTAAAAACTTCTGATTCCCCTTGTGGCCTTCATATATGCTTCATACATACTTCCCATGATGTTTGGTTTTAAAGTGTGGCCAAAAAGATACAGTCTAAATTTAGAACTTTAGAAGGTGTGAAATTCTTTTTTCTTTGACAGTCTCATTGTTTAATAATCAATGATAAAACTAAGTGAAAGATTATTCACCCAGTCTCACAGCTAGCTAGGGTTCCTATAACACTTACCATCACGTTATTTGAAACTTTGAACAAAGTAAATGAATTATCACAAACCCCTAAGAAGTAAAAGTTTTGGTCTTGATGTACTTTGGATCCTGTTTAAACGCAGTCTCTTTTATGTCTCTTTTGTGTTGAGCACATCATGGTGCTAACATACATCATATCCGCTATTTTATCAGTCCAACAAGGAACTGTACACATTTTAGTGTTGAATGTCTACATTGTGTTTTACTGATCCTGAACAAACAGAACGGGAACTCTGAAATATACTGCAGGTAATAATTAATCCTGCGGCTGTGTTTAAAAAGTAACCAAAGAGAATTGAAAATGTAAGCAAATGAGTGTTAGCACTAGTATCACTACTCATTTTACCTGTCATAGTGGATAGTATATACTTATTAAAAGTCTTCTTTGCTAAACATGATTTTGTTTTACTTGTATGTACTCTACTTTTCCTTTCCATTCCTTTCTCATAACAAATAAGCATATCAATGGTAAAACTCATTACAGCAGTTAGTGTGATTAATCGCTTTGCTGCCTTACCAACAGTCTTATAAAACAATATCATTTCAGTCCCATATTTTCAATGTTATAGTTTTTTATTCTCTACTTTATTTCATATTAGCCTATTATTCTATTCTTATTTTATGTAGTTTTCTTTACATATTTTCTTTAAGTCTTACATTTCACATCCAGGCTACCCAAGGAGGTTCGGTCCCTATTTGAGTCTTGGTCCTCCCAAGGTTTCTTCCCTGTAACGTTTAGGGATTTTTTTTCCTTTCCACTGTCATGTCAGGCTTGCTCAACTTGGGCTCTGAGCCAATATATTTCTAAAGCTGCTTTGAGACAGTGCTGTGTTGTAAAAAGCGCTATATAAATAAATTTGACTTGACAGTTCCTCTACTATACCTAACAAAGGCATCAGGTTCTTTCAGCATAGTCATCCTTGTTTGTATGCTTCGAGTGGTTTTTGCCAAAAAGTTCAAATTTCTTCTCATCTGACCAAATAACATTCTTCCACGTTCATTGTCCAAGTAGTGTTTAGCAAGCTCCATGTAGCTTACGTTTGTGGTTATATATTATCCTTACCTATGACTAGTATTAATCTTATACTATAATACACTATCTTATAGTAAACCTTGATGTATACATTTCCCTCTCTAAATATTGTTTATGAATTACAATGGCATAAAATACCCCCCACAACAAAAAAAAACCCAACAATTTTAAAAGTGCAACTCATTCCAATGCAAAAGAATTTACTTCCTCATGTTGTTGGATTGGTAGAAGTTCTACAAGTGCATAAGTGGATTTTCCCACACAGAATATGGTAAATCTTTGATAAAAACACAGCATTGTTTGAACCAAAAGTCCATTCCTAAGCAAGAAATAAAAAGGCAATCCTGTTGTTCAGGCATATTAATAGCATTTATTGAATACAAATATTTACATTTACAGCATTTAGCAGACGCCCTTATCCAGAGCAACTTACAATCTTACAGTCTTTCAATCCAAGCAACTGTGGGTTAAGGGCCTTGCTCAAGGACCCAACAGGGGGCAGCTTGGCATTTGAACTCGGGTCCTTCTGTGCCATAGCCCAATACCCTAACCACTAGGCAACCACAGCCCCACAAATGTGTCGTTTGCATATATGCTGCATTAAAAATGTAACATTAACAAACCATACAAGTAGAACTTTATGAACATAGAAAAATGTTTTAGTTAAATAGTCATTTGGTCCAAGTTACAAAGGCAATCAAAATAACTGCTCAAAAGCCTTTCTCTATGCAAACACAGGCTGAATGAAAACTGAATCAGTTATTTGTTGGCCCACCCGTTTAAACTTTATAAACTCTCATACTGAGTTGACTTGCATTTGGAAAGGTTTTAAAAATATCTAAACGAACAGATCCTATGCACCATTTTAAAGCAGTCACTTATTTCCTTACCCAAAAACATTTTTAGTAAATCTCTCTTCTCATCTTACAACCCATTGAATATTTCAAAACTAACTGCAATGTCTAGGGGGTAGTAGATACACTATTTGGACAAATGTAATTGGACATACCATTTCAATCACTAAATTCAGGTATTTCAGTCACTCCCACTGCCGCAGAGGTATAAAACCAAGCACCGATCCAGTCTGCCTTTTCAAACATTTCTGAAAGGATGGGTCGTTCTTAAGAGCTCACTGAATTACAGCTTGGTTCTGTCATAGGATGCCACTGTCGCAAGAGATCCGTTCCAGAAATTTCTTGCCTCCTAGTTACTGCACGATCAAGTGCTATAATTGAAAAGTGTAAGCGTTTACGAACCACAGCAACTCAACCATGAAGTGACAGACCACGTGAAGTTAAGGAGCAGGGTCACCGAATGCTGAGGCACATAGAGCATAAGAGTCACCAACACTGTGCTGACTCAGTAACTGCAGCGTTCCAAACCTCCTCTGGCACTAACATCAGCACCAAAACTGTACACCAGGAGCTCCATGGCATGGATTTTCGTGGCCGAGCAGCTGCATGCAAGCCTTGCATCAACAAGCACAATGGCAAGCATCGAATGAAGTGGTTTAAAGCACTGTAAATGCTCTTCTGGATGAAAGGGATAAACTCTCATTTGTAATAAACAATTCTTCCACAATACAATGCATTCCCTACCTGTTCAGTTACACATGAAAACCGATAAGCTGCTGAAACCAGTA
Organism: Ancistrus triradiatus; assembly: GCA_025084515.1. Classification (NCBI taxonomy): domain Eukaryota; kingdom Metazoa; phylum Chordata; class Actinopteri; order Siluriformes; family Loricariidae; genus Ancistrus; species Ancistrus triradiatus. Next base: position 35,542 of record JAJAGP010004688.1, read on the forward strand.
TTCGCTTTTTTCATCCAAATTTATTACAAAATGTTGCTCAATTTCAAACAGTTTATATTGTTTAATGTTACTTCTATAATGTTACTTCTTCATCATCCATAGCCTTAAGTATTTAGCCTATTTGGTCTCAAGCTGAGACACAAGACCCTACAGTGACTCTGTGTACTGGACTACATGGTGCCCATACACATATTCTCTACATTATTTTATTCAATATTTTATTTATTTTCACTATTGTCCAATATGCTATAGTTTTATATTCTTTATTTTATTAAAGACTAATATTAAATCATTATCATAATATTAAATTTTCTGTAAATTATTAGTCTACACATCACTATATTTTTATTTCAATGATTTTTAAATATGGTCTCTGCTGATATTTACTCAGCTTCTATCTATTTAAACTATTACTTTAAACATATTAATTAGATAACTTTTAATTCTTACAAACATCATCTAAGCCACATAAGGAGGTTGGGTCCCTATTTGAGTCTTAGTCCTTCCAAGTGCTATAGAAATAAATCCGACTTTGACTTAGAGGCAATCTGCAAAGTCAGGTCATATTTGTTTTTCATTTTTTCATCTGGCTGATATGATATAACATGAAGTATTTATAGATATTTGTACTTGGGATTATATTCTTGACAGTTGTTTGAAATCACAAGGACAAAGACTCACGTTTCATTGAGGGTTTCATTACGTGCAGCCATGGTGTGCCTGAAAAAGCACTTGGAAAATGGCACCATGGATCTGTATAACACTGATTATATTGTATATTTTAAGTTGTTGCACTATTTACTAATACAGAAAAAGCTGGGAAAATGCAAATATAATGTACTTACATGTACTTTCACTTATATATCATTACAGACAGTATGAACGCAAGATATTTCATGTTTTGTTTGTTTGGTAAAAGCATTTTATTTGTTAATAATTATCCATTCCTGCAACACATTTCAAAAACAAGTTGGGACGGGGCAATTTAGGTCTAGTAATGAAGTACAAAAACTAAACAATGATGTGATTTCAAACAGGTGATGTCAACAAGTGATTATAATCATGTATCCACAAAAGGCCGAGTCTTTGGAGGAGCAAAGATGGGCAGAGGATCTCCAGTGGTCAACAACAAATGTATAAGAAAAATGTTTAAAAACAATATTCCTCAAAGAAAGACTGGAAGGAATTTACAAATTTTAGACAGTCCTAACTTTTTCTTACTTGGTTTGTTTTGCATTGTCGTGTTGAAAAATGCATGGACATTCATTTACAGCATTTAGCAGACGCCCTTATACAGAGCGACTTACAGTTGATACAGTCTTACAATCCAAGCAATTGTGGGTTAAGGGTGTTGCTCAAGGAGCCAACAGTGGCAGTTTGGCAGAGGTGGGATTTGAACCCTGGACCTTCTGGGCATAGTCCAGTACCTTATCCGCTAGGCTACCACAGTCCCTGGAGAAGATGTTGTATTTTGCTCTAAGGTCTCAGTGTACTTCTCTGCATTAATGCTGCATCACAGAAGTGTGAATGACCTTTGCCAAGGGCACTGATCCAACCCCATACCATGAAAGAGCTGGGCTTTTGGACTTGTTGCTGAAAATAGTCAGAATGGTGCTTTTTGTCTGGAGCACACCGCGTCAATTTCTTCCAAAACAGATTACTTAAGATTGGAATACTTACTGGTCTGACCACAATACATGTTTCCACTGTGTGATGGTTCATCCCAGATGCCTCTAAGCCCAGAGAAGTTGACGCAGCTTCCGGACATGGTTAACATAAGGCTTCTTTTTGGCACAGTAATGTTTTAAGTGCCATTTGTGAATGTAACTCTGTATTGTAAAGGTTTGATAAAGTAATCCCTTGCCCATGTGGTTCTATCAGCTACTGATGAATGATGGTTGTTGATGCAGTGCCATCTGAGGGACCAGAGATGATAAAGCCGCTTCAGTTTAGGCTTGTGCCCTTGCTTTTTACACACTGAAATTCCTCCCTGAAAAATAAAGATATTATGCACTCTAGAGATAGAAATATGGAAATCCTTTCCAATCTTTTTTTGACTAAGATTGTTTTTAAACATTTTGATGATTTTCTCACACATCTGTAGATAAACTGGAGACCTTCTTTGCTCCTCAAGGTCGCAGCCTTTTGTGGATCTTGCATTGGAACCAAATCATGATTATAATCACCTGTTTAAAATCGCATCATTATTTAGGGTTCTTTTTTGCCTTAGTACTAGCTGTAAATTGCCCCTTCCCAACTTTTTTGGAATGTGTTGCAGGACTGAAATAAAGAAACGGATGTTTCCGTTGACCAGAAAAAAACATGAAATATCTTGGGTTCATACTGTCTGCAATGAAGTAAAAGTAAATGTAAGACACTGCATATATTTTTATTTGCATTTTCCATACTATCCCAACCTTTTCTGATTTGAGGTTGTAGTTATTCCTTGGGTTATAAAAACTTCAGCTGGAGAACATAGGATTCCTCCCAGACACAGAAGCTGAGAACACTGAGTCTGAGAAAGAAGCTTGAACTGTTGCATGTGTGAGGTTACCAAAAGACTGTACAGGCATATTCACATGAGTCCCAACAGGAGAATGGGCATGAGGTCCCATTGATGTCCATGAACTGATTGGCAGATGTTGATGACCGTGCCCATGACCATGTCCACATTCATGTGCATGGCCATGTCCAGATTCAAATTGTGGTCCAAAATGGTTTCCAGAGTAAGACATCGTGTAGTTATGCTGGATAAAGTTTGGGTGTGGCCCCCCTTCAGGTGCACCACATGTAGTCGGAAAAGCAACTGTACTGTGGGGTGCACTTCCTGTCACTGGAGAAGCAACCGATGCTGGAGCATAGACTTGAACAGGGTATGACCCCGGTGGTGGGCTGCATCTGTGAAAGTAATAATATGCTTGATCATCCATAAAATTAGCATGTCAAGAACAATAAGGCTGACAAACATATTATGGAAATCATTGCTGTTCACTACAAGTATTATTAACACCAGAAAACCAGTGGTATGTTTCATTTGATCACATTTTAATCTGAAGGTCTAAGTGTGCCCTGGATGGGTCCACAGTCCACTGTTGGTAGGGATCAGTGTTGCATTGCTGGGGATGATTCCCTAATCAGCCTCCTCTAACCCAGACACAGCCAATCGTACAAGTACGTTGCTTGAGCCATCCAGAAGGCACCTGGACCTTGAACCTGGGTCACCAGTAGCAAACTGCTGCATCATCCAAGTACGTGATATCTTTATGCTAAAATAAAACATTCATGTTGTTTCTGAAGATGCTCACTCACACGGTATGGAAGATCTTTTTCTGCTCCTCAGCAGAAGCAGGAACAAACTGTACTCCTCTTAATTTTTTCAGCAACCTAAACGGACTCTTCTTCTCCAGCACACAAGCCTTAGATTCAGACAGCTCCAACACTGAAAGCCATCTCATGCCATCTGAAACAAAGCTTGCAGCTAAGGTCACAATATATCAGAAGAGTTGTATTCAGCTTCCTATTAAGCCAATTCATACCTACCTAATTCTGAAAGACATACATATACAAGTTCATGACTAAAACTATATATGTTTAGTAGTCTTAGATAGAGAGAGAGAGACAGGGAGAGAGAGAGAGAGAGAGAGAGAGAGGGGATATATAAAACACAGTCATAACAGAATGTTAGGACCACCCCTTGTTGCTACATTCACTGTCCATATCAGCTATGTTTACCATATGGTAATTCTTTGTAGATCTACAATTACAGACTGTAGTTCATCTGATTCTCTGCATACTTTGTTAGTCCTCATGACCACCATAGATCGGATGCTATTTGAGTGGTGGATCATTCTCAGCACTGCAGTGACACTGATGTGGTGGTGGTGTGTTAGTATGTGTTATACTGGTACGATTGGATCAGACACAGCAGTGCTGCTGGAGCTTTTAAGCATTGTGTTCACTCACTGTACGCTCTATTAGACACATGCACCATATTGCTCAACCTACTAGATGTAAAGTTAGAGACAGTAGCTTGTCTGTTGTTGCACAGTTTGTGTCATCCACTAGTCCTTCAACAATTCTCACAGCTGGTGGCTGGATATTTCTGATTTGTGGACTACTCTCAGTCCAGCAGTGATATTGAGGTATATAAAAACTCCAGCAGCACTGCTGTGTCTGAACCACTCATACCAGCAAAACACACACTAACACACCACATCGGTGTCACTGCAGTACTGAGAATGATCCACCAACCAAACAGTACCTGATCTGTGGTGGTCCTATGAGGGTCCTGACCACTAGAAAACCGAGGGAAAGGAGGCTAACAAAGTATACAGAGAAACACATGGACTGCTGTCTGTTAAACTCCACAGCTGTACCATCGTCTGATGGCTGCTTCCAGCAACATAACACACCATGACACAAAGCTCAAATCATCTCAGTCTGGTTTCTTGAATCTGACAATGAGGTCACTGTACTCAAATGGCTGCCACAGTCACCAGATCTCAATCCAACAGAGCAGCTTTGGGATGTGGTGGAACATTCGCCTCATGGATGTGCAGCCTACAAATATGCATCAGCTGCATGGTGGTATCGTGTCAATATGGACCAAAATCTCTAAAGAATGTTACCAGCAACGTGTTGAATCTATGTCATGAAGAATTAAGGCAGTTCTGAACTCAAAAAAGGGTCCAACCCTGTACTAGCAAGGTGTACCTAATAAAGTGGCTGGTGAGTGTATACGATTCTGTCCTGACATGTGGTCCAGCACCTTCAGTTACTAACGTTGTCTGTTATTGCTGCTCTGGAGGCTCATCATTTGCTAATCAAGCACCGAATAGAACATCGCTATGTTTTGGTATTGAGTTGATTATTGTCACACCGCTTACCAATGGTTGTGTCTGAAATAGCTCAATTAAAAAAGAGAAATTTTAACCACAGTGTATACACACAAATCTAGACAAGAACTACATCAAGTAAAAGGATACACATCTGTCCTGTGATGACAGCCAGGATATTGCAGAGGAACACAGTATGTGGGATTAAGACAGTGGCAATGAGCATCAGCAGCCAAGGAACCAAAGCAGTAGGCACAGTAATGCCCAATAAGTATGCCTTCCTCATTCGGGAGCTGATGGTCACCATTCCCAGCATTGCCAGAGATACTGGGATAAGGCCTGAAACAGAGATTCTTGCGGCTGGAGAAAACAGCAGCAGCTCCAGCAGTAGATGTAGCAGGCCAACAAAGGTAACAAGGAGGAATAAAATGTGGAGGAACCGCACTGTACCAGCTCCTTTCTCTAAACCACTGCAACAAAACACCAGCACTGCTGCACTGAGGAGGAGGTGTCCCATGTCCTTATGGTAGAAGGAGTAGGTGAAAAGTTTGTGGACTGAGGTAAAGGGAAAGAGGACAAGGTTAGTGTATGCATGAGCAAGCAGTTGTGCCATCATAGACCGAGTGGTGCTGATGGTGGATTGTATCAGCTTTAATGATGTTATACTGGGGACTTTAGTACAGGGGTGCAGGAAAGTCCTGGACGGTCCAGCACATTATGGTACTTCATGCAAGTGCTGATTCAAATCAGCGCGCAATTTGTTTATTAGAGCAGGGGATTACCAGGCTGCCCTGAACCCCCTACAGGACTGGAGCGTACCCCTGTTTCGTCCAATGTATAGAACATATTTACTAGTCTCACCATGGCCCTTGAGAACAGCGCTGGAGTCCAGGCTCAGGTGATCTCCTGAAATGTGGAGCTGATTGGTAACGATGCTCAGGAGACACGATACAAAAACTACACATACGATCCCACTCGTCAACTCCAACCGAAACACCAAACTAAACCCCTGGATTAAATTCCGAAATATCTTATGCATTTTCACTGAGGAAACATAACCTCGTCCAATATGAATTTGATGAATACAATGGAAAAGCACGAGATCAAATCCGGTGAGAATTTGGGAATGCAGCAAGCCAACTTCCGTACTCCAGACCACAGTCGGGAGCATTCAAGTTTATTAGACTGCGCGAGGTTTGCGCAGACACCACTAATCCAATTGTTAGTAAGAGCTAAGATATAATATTCGGAAATCAATTATACATATGTATTTCCATTTTTTTACGATTGTACGACTTTGAAAAGCGCTAATTTTGTCTAAACACTACACACAATTTACACAGCCACAATCAACGGTAGCAGAACATCTAAGATCTTTTGCAAAATGAACACTGAATTCAAAACTATACAATTTATAAATAATGCATTATACGACCTGATTCTTTTGAACAAGTTACACACTGCTGTGCTCAACCTAAAACACCGTTAACATTTATCTGGGTTTGATTTTACCCAGATAAACCCAACACAACATACATAACTGAAATATGACCAGACCAGATGCTATCAGCCAATACCCATTTAAGCCAATTAAAGAGATTTAAAGAGGGAAATTACTTTAGAAAACATCAGATTTGATAATTTTTTTATTTTTTTTAAATAGCTAAAAAACAAAAAAAATCATAGTTCATAGATGTGAGCAGAAATGTTCTTCTCCTAGGGTATGTCCTGCTGATTTCTGCCTGTCTAAGTTGTTCCACCATAATGGTTCCAGGCCACAATGCAAGGACAACAAAAATAAACAATATGGATTGATTCCAAGTTAAAACAATATTTATTTTGAAAGTTGTACTTCCTAAATGGTACTTACAAGCTGGAGGTCAGGGAAGATCTTCCCGGCCTCTGGAATACCATAGAATATGAGCACTGCATCTCCATGTAATATTTGGAAGTCCCAAGCAATCTATTGTTTCTATTGTTATCACATAGAAATGTTAGTATACTTAAAAGTAAAGCATTAAAGGAATGAAGAATTTAGGTAGTATGAAGAAAAGGCTGTATGGATGTTCTTTGCATATTCTCCTATAATAGCCAATAACATATTTGGAACTTGGCCTTATGGTCTACCTACCAAGCCTGAATTCATGAGTCATGAAAACTTATCAAGGACCTCCTGAATGCTTTTTTTAATTCTGTGCTCTCAAACTTTTAGCTTAGTAAATTGCTGTGTCCCCCATGTACTCTTCCACTTACCCGGTGGGCTTTATGTTGTTCTTCAGCCAGTCCTGTAGCTATTCAGTGCTTTTCTGGAATATATGCAGTGCTAAATGACAGAAAAGACAATTCTTCTTCTTTCCTGGCACCTGTCCCGCTGAATGTGGGGTCCACCCACTACCACTTGATGCAACCGAGAATACTCCAGCCGACACGTCGCTCCATATGTCACCAGAGACCACACTAACCAGGCCAATTTAGTGTAATCAATCAACCTAACCTGCATGTCTTTGGACTGTGGGAGGAAACCAGAGTGCCTGGCGCAAACCCACACGGAGGACATGCAGACTCCACACAGAAACCCAGGCCGCTCCACCCTGGGATTGAACCCAGGACCTTCTTGCTGTGAGGCGGCGATGCTACCCACCGAGCCACCGTGCCGCCCCAGAAAGGACAATTAACTTGTGAAAATATATGTATGCATATATGATCCTGTAGAGAACCACAACCAATGCCAAAATGGCCCTTTAGGATTGATGGCATTGCGTGTATTGTGTAATAGTGTAGGTTAGCACACCTTACACAGCTAAAAAAAGAACAGGTCAGCGGTTTCCCAAGCTTATGTTTTCAGCTACTTTGCTAAAGGCATATTTCACATCAAGTATGATTTTTAAAATACTGGGACCTGCACACCAAGTGCTCCACACTTTTTGTCTAACCCCTCTGAAAACTCCATGTCCGCTTTTGCTTTCTTTACTTTCCCTTCTCTTAACATGTCACAGAGATTTTGCCATTCCTTTTCACATCGTCAACTTAAAAAAAGACATGAGTGAAGACTAGTGAGGGAAGCTATAGTTTGTAGGTTTTTTGTGGACATGAAGAGACTAGAATGCAAAGAACAAGAAAATGGTTCCATACAACCACTCTGAGGTACTCACCATCATTCCCCAGCCTTTCAGCTCTGTGCAAACACATTGATCCTTGAAGCAGATGGGCTACAGCACCAGAAGACCACACCAGGTGGACTCTTGTCAGCTAAAAGCAACTGAGGCTTTAATTCACACAGTGTCACCAAAATTGGACGATAGAAGATCGGAAAACTGTTGCCTGGTCTAATGAATCTCAATTTTTGCTGTGACATATGGATGGTTGGGTCAGATTTGGTCATAAACAACATGACAGCATGGACTCATCCAATCAGGCTAGTGGTGATGGTGTAATGGTGTGGGGGATATTTTCTTGGCTTTTAATACCAGTTGAGTTGTATTGTTGCCACGGGACGCTTTTGATGGCTGTTTCCAGCATTGTGCTCAAATGGCCTCCACAGTCACCAAATCTCAATCCAATAGAGCACCTTTGGGATGTGGTGGAACGGGAGATTTGCATCATGGTTGTGCAGCCGACAAATCTGCAGCAACTGTGTGACGCTATTGTGTCAAAATATAAAACAATATCTGGGGAATTTTTCCAGCACTTTGTTAAATCTATGCTACAAACAATTAAGGAAATTCTAAAGGCAAAAGGGGATCCAAACTGGTACTACCTAATAAAGTGGCTGGTGAGTTTATATATTCAATTTGAAAGTTTCTCTTTCATCTTGTCGTGTTTCTATACACAGTGAGGTAACTCAGAATCAGTGCTGCTGTCGATCTGTTTTATACAATACCACTCCAATGCAGTCTATTCCTAGCTATTCTAGCTTATCTAACCACAATGTTCTCTGTCTGTTCAAGGGATTATTTTGAATGCAACAACATTTCAGTGTGCTTGAAACACCAAAGTGCTGTACTATTAAAAATTAAAGTACTGGACTGTTGTCTTTCAATTCACTATAATTAAAAGCAGGCGAACCGTGAAAACAAAAGTAAAAGTGGTTTTAGGACCCAATTGGAGTTAGCTCCAGATGAAAATGGTGAACCAAATATAAACAAATTAAAGAAAGTAAATGAAATAACAAAAAAGGAAAATAAAAGCACTGACTGAGGATCGAACTCTGGGTGCTAGCATTGGTGATGGCTGTATAAACCAAAAGTGCCACTCAGCCACTGAGATAAACAAGCATAAAACCTAACAATAGGAAACATCCAGGCTGAGCTGGTTTGTGCTTGCAAGGAGCATTGGTACCCAAGCGGAGTGCCACGAAGGCATGACACGGTACTCGGTATTTCTTCAGGAATTTGCTAACTTTCTTTCCTGCTTACTACTGTCAACAGATAAGGCTTTAATTGAAGGTGATTTCAATATTCACTTTGACAATGAGCAGGATCCACTTAAAATTGCTTTCGAGTCCATCTTAGAATCCATGGGTATCACTCAGAATGTGATGGGACCAACCCACCGCTGTAAGCATACTTTAGATCTAATATTAACATTTGGTATCAATATAGATAACCTTGATGTTTTCCCGCAAAGTGATTCGATTTCAGATCACTATCTTTTAGTATTTGAGCTATCTCTAATAAATAAAATCCTTCTGCCTCGTTATCACACCAAGTGCACTATCACATCTGCTACTCCAGCTGCGTTTATTAAAAACCTACCAGACTTAAAATTTAATACACCTA